>JAMKCH010047142.1:0-18093 GCA_023653785.1 Ophioderma brevispina
TGAAATAAGTTCATCCCCTATCAAAAAGAATCACCCAGGATTGCTTGTCAGTAAGGATCCTGATAGGGATCCTGGGTCAACAACAAAAGGTGCCTGGGCATTTCCTGATAGAGATGCTAGGGAGATTTGCCTTACGGAACTCTAGATAACTTGTACACAAGTTTTTACACCCAAAATGCCACTTTGACCCAATTATGATTCACACAAAAGATGCAAAAGACTTGGAGAAGGCATTTGATAGGGTACCGAGGAAAGTGATGGAGTGGGCGATGAGGAAGAGAGAGATACCAGAAGTAGTGGTTAGAGCAGTGATGAGTTTGTGTGAAGGAACCAAAACAAGAGTTAGAGTGGGGTCTGATTTGTCCGATGAGTTTGAGGTGAAGGTGGGTGTTCATCAAGGTTCTGTACTTTCGCCATTGATTTTTGCAATCAAAAGTCACAGAGAGTGCAAAAGAAGGTTTGTTGAGTGAGATGTTGTACGCTGATGACTTGGTTTTAATGAGCGAGACATTGGAGGGACTGAGGGAGAAGTTTTGGAAATGGAAGAAGGCTTTTGAGAGTAAGGGTCTGAAGGTAAACCTTGGGAAGACAAAAGTGCTGGTGAGTGGGGTGGAGAGGGAGGTGGTAGTGAGTAAGGTAGACCCATGTGGTGTGTGTGGGAAATGGATCCATGGGAGATGCACAAAGATGAAGAGAGTGACCCCTAGTTTGGCATGAGATTTTGTGTGCAGAAGATGCGAGAAGGGAGCTGGAGGGATGGTGGAACAGGAGGAAAAGTTGTGTGATGAGGTGGAGTCAGTGAAGGAGTTCACATACTTAGGAGATAAGGTTAGTGGGGTGGTGGATGCGAGGTGGCTGTGACAGCTAGAGTGAGGTATGGATGGGTGAAGTTTAGGGAATGTGGGGAGTTGCTGCAAGGGAAAAGATATCCTTTGAAGATGAAAGGAATGGTGTATGAGAGTTGTGTAAGATCAGTGATGCTGTATGGGAGTGAGACGTGGTGTCTGAGCGAAAATGAGATGGGGATTCTGAGGAGGACAGAGAGAGCAATGATGAGAGATATGTGTGGTGTGAAGTTGATGGACAGGATGAAGACTGAGGATTTGATGCAGATGTTGGGTTTGGAAGAGGCGATGGACCGTTTGGCGAAGGCGAATAGTGTACGTTGGTATGGGCATGTGTTGAGGAGTCTTTGAGGAAGGATGTTGAGCATGTGTTAAGGGCTTTTGAATTCAAGGTGGGAGGTTTGAGGAGGAGGAGGGGACGTCCAAAGAAGACATGGAAGAAGCAAGTGGAGGAGGAGAGTAGGAGGGTTGGGTTGAGGATGCATTGATTCGGGTGAAATGGAAGGAAGGAGTAAGGGCTGTTGCTGCGAATGTGAGGTGAATCTGGCCACCCCCGTTGACGAGGGTAAAACCGGATTTAAAACTTTGGTTTTAGTAGTAGTAGAGTGGAGTATTTTGTTAGCACATGCTTTCTTTGAGGTTAACATTTATTTCCCTTTGTTACCTCCCCTCCCGCCCCCACCAAACAATGTTGAGGCAAACATACAGCACTACCACTCACAGGTACCAATATCAGCCAACATTGATTTAGGGGAGCAGGGAAAGGGTCATTATGACAAAGCTTCCCAACAATTTCACACAAGATTGCAGCTACCCTCATCAGATTCCTTAGAAACCCAATTGGGGTGACGGTTTAGCCGCTGACAACTCGGCCCTGGGACAGGTAGTACTAGTTACCAGGATACCAGTAGCAGGCCCTCAAAGGAAACCTGACCTGCACACATTGCCCAAGTTTACCCCAAAGATGTTATATGGGTGAAACATCTGGTGACCTAGCTGGCCATGGGATACAAGCGATGTGGTTGTCATCAAAGTGTCAGTAGTTATTCTTGCTGTGTGTGGTCTGCATTGTCTTCCTGAAAGACTAGGGCTTTGTTTTTCCCCATTGATGGAAAAAACTACCTAAATGTAGTATTCGACACATTTCACAGTGAAGTGCACTTAGGTTTTCCTTAAACTTTAATCATGTTTAGGGGTTTATTACAGAACAACAATTCAGCAAACTGATATTTATCCACGGTCTATTACATGTGTACTTGACAGAAAAGGTGTTTACATTTGGAAAAGTACTTTGTTTAGTGTTTGTAGTTAGAAATGTATTGCTGTATAATGCAGGGGCGGCACCAGGGTAAAATCATAGGAGGGGCGAAACATCATAGGAGAGCGAAACAGTACAAAATTAGCTCATTTTGGTTAACAAGGCGGTTCTCGAACCACAAGTCTCGCCTGCTTCGCGCATAACTGTAAGACAAGGAGCAGCAGACCAGATTGTAATTGTATGAATACAGGGTGTCCCAAAAACAAGTTGTGCAAGCAGATACAGTGGAGGATTGCAGATCCCCCTCCCAAACACCAACCCTCCCCAACACCACACAAAACCCCACCCCCTCCCCAACCCCCGCAACACCCCACCTTCCCCAACATCCCACAACACCCCACCCCCTCCCAACTCTCCAGCCCGCTCCCTTCCACCAAGTTACATCATTATACGCCTTCCGTAACTCCAGAAAACTTGTACCAAGCTTGCAGGGAAAAAGGTTCATACATTATGCAAATTAGATACTTTTAAAATTAAAATTAGCATATTTTACACCCAAATCTATTCAGGTCCGAACGCATGGACCCGCTTCTTTCCACCAAGTTACATCATCGTAAGCCCGTACGGAACCCCCCTACAGATAAATCGTACACAAGCAGTGAACACGGACGGCAGACAGACAGCATGACAAAGACGGAAAAGTGCTTATAAGTCTCTGCCGAATAAAGTTCAGACGAGACAAAAAACCCCAATTTTGCACAATTTATTGCATAAACCCCTGTTTTTCCTAAATTCCTTAAATTTCCATCTAAACTATAGTAATGTTAGTAAAAACTGAAACCTTGGATATTGTTTTATAAGGCCAAGAAAAAAATACTGCAAGTTAAAACTTGCAAGATCCCCCTGGCAGAGAGCAAATATGCAAATGAGCTCATGAATATGCACAAATAGTGATGACACCGTGATCATAGGCCACTACCCACATACCAAGTTTAGTCAAATGTGGACATTTTGCCAATCATAGCATTATTATATAATGATGACAGGAATAATGATATTACTTGCATGCACCACTATCCACTAAGTTCTATCAAATTTGGACATTGAGATCTGGTAGAAGTTCTCCTTTTCTAACCAAAATGGAACACACAGACACACACACACGGAAGGAATATCCCCCGTGGCTTTTTAAGCTAAGAATATAAAAAGGTTTGTTTCAGCTTCGCACTTGTGGTAAAAATCACTTTTTACCACATTTCTTTTTAAAGGTTTTCAAGAGATTTTAAACATTTTTTTTTTAAATGGTAAAAAAGTTGCCTAAAAATGCAATAAAAAGGAATTACCTCAGAGTGCAGAGCTTTTTTTGACTAAAAATGCATAGCATTTAGGGTTTTGAGCTACAGAAAGCTGAGACAACTATTTTTTTTTTGCCTAACAGATAGATATACCAATTTGATGTGATAAAAATATGGTAGTGTTTTATACAGAGTGTAAAAAGAATTGCCCTAAAAGCACTCCCAATTTCAGGTCTTTAAAAACATTTATGCAAATTATTTATACACATTTTAAAAATTGTTTGTTAGCTTTTCAAACCAGCAAACCCCATTGAATTAAAATAATTTGCATAAATGTTTATTAAAGATCTGAAATTGGGGGTGCTTTAGGGTCAAATTTTTTTGGACACTGTATTTCTCAGATTAAATGATATCCGTGTTTAATGTTTATTGCTAACATTACAAGTTTTGCATTTTCTATGTACTGTCAAAAAAGAGTAACATTAGGCCCTTGGAAGTTAATATTAGTTTAGCGTCACCCTTGCACATTATGAAAATTGGGCCATGTTTTGTGATCCATATTCAGAAAAAGTTAATTATTTTAAAAAATGGCCTTTTTGATCATTTTTAGAGCCTTTTTGAAGTTTTTTGATATCTGATTTGACGGTTCTAAAATTAGCAATGAACAGATTTGTTTCTTGGTAGTCCCCCAAAATTTCGCTAGGTTTTTACTTCTTGCGTATGAGGCAGCAGTTAAATGTGTTGAAGTTGGTGGAGCCAGCTCACAGTTGACTGGTTGGGGTCTGAGAAGTATATATCCACCGATGGACAAAAGGTAGGGCACTCATTGAGAATGTGATCCGCTGTCTGTGATGGAGAACCACATTGGCAGGTTGGAGATGGTTACAGCCTCATCGGTGCATATTGCTGTTGAAACGACCAACTCCTGTGCAAATCCTGTTCAAGGTGACCCATTCCTTACGTGGAAGATTGCTACCAGTGCAGGTAGGAGTTCTGTCATAGGTATGATAGTGAATTGGTCTGGTCTTGGAGTATCTATCCAGGCAGAGTTCCATGTCTGTAAGATGTTGAATGGAGAGCTGGAGAGTTTAGCAGCGTGTCGACAGAAAGGTCGACGAGAGCAGTCTCTGTCTGCCGAGTTGGTGTAATTCTTTGACAGTGTTATGCAACAGGTGGTTGTTGTCCAACAGAGCCTTGTTCGCTAGGTCTGACTGCATCGTGGTCGTGCACAGAGCTCATTTGACAACAGGAACAATGTATCATGATCATCAATACATTG
The DNA here is from genome assembly GCA_023653785.1 of Ophioderma brevispina. Taxonomy (NCBI): domain Eukaryota; kingdom Metazoa; phylum Echinodermata; class Ophiuroidea; order Amphilepidida; family Ophiodermatidae; genus Ophioderma; species Ophioderma brevispina. The sequence continues at coordinate 4,678 of JAMKCH010047142.1, forward strand.
TGGTCTTCCCCGTAAGTAACTGCCCAGCAGCGAAACTGATCTCTACACCACCAAACACTGTCTTCCAAAACATCATTTCTCAAGTATATCCATATCAGGGATGTAGCTACATTGGGCGGTGGTGGGCGGCAGAGCCCACCACTCAGCTTCAGAGCCCACCACTAACACCAATTTTAACTCTAGAGCCCACCACTCAAAGAGCAAAAAAATGCACAATTTTAATCATTTTATGCAAATATTGACAATTTTAGGCATAACGTTATAAAATATGTCAAATTTTCCTCAAATAACACCCACCACTAAAAATGTGCTGATATGTTTCACAACCTCCAATGCAGGAAACCCACAGAGGAATCGAAATCCATCGCCCAACCATACCAGGAATAGTCTTAGCCACCGAAAGACCACATGGACAGTATGGAAGTGCTATATTCGTGAAAACAGGCTCCAATGTAGAAGCAACATCAATGTCTGCTGACAATAACATCGAAGTCCTCACTATTGAGCTCAGCTCTATCATAGTTACATCAGTCTACAAACCTCCATCAGTAAACTTCAAGCACCCTCAATTCAGCCTCAGAAATCCCACCAAACCTCACTTCTTTATTGGCAATTTCAACAGCCATGGTACCCAATGGGGCTACAATTAAACTAATAAAGACGGACAAGCTGTCGAAGAATGGATAGACAGTCAACATCTACGTCTCCTCCATGACTCTAAGCTGCCGCCATCATTTTATAGTGCCCGTTGGAAGAGAGGTTACAACCCCGATCTAGCTATTGTTAGTAAAAGCATCTCTAACTTGTGTAGTAAGATTGTTCTGGATCCTGTTCCACTAACTCAACATCGACCAATCGGTATCCAAGTCAACGCTGCAGTAAGATCAAACAAAGTGCCTTTTAAGCGTCGCTTTAACTAAAGGAAAGCAGACTGGCAAGGATTCACTGATGACTTGGACCAGATCGTGAAGAGGATTACTCCAAAACCCCATAACTATGACAATTTTGCCCAACTAGTGAACAAGACTGCCCGGAGATTCATACCCAGAGGCTATAGGATGGAATATATACCAGGCCTTTCCAAGGAATGTGCTGAAGAATATCAAGAGTATACTACCATGTTTGAAGCTGATCCTTTCTCAGCTAAAACAACCAGGGGTGCAAAAAGTTATTTTTCCTCAGGAGCAAGATTTTTAACCTATCGATTTCCTCAATGTAACCAATCCCCTCTCCTCTTCCCTCCTCCCCTTCCTTAAAATGGACATAAACCGGAGGTGAAATGTTAAAAATAAACAAAGGAGTATGGTATTGTGTTTGTTTTCATTACATAGTCATTTTGCAGAATTTTCTGAGTGGGAGGGCCACAAAGGTAATTTCCCATAAACGACACACAACATTAAGCAGGTGAGGTGCAGGGGGCCCATCCTCGGGCCTGGGCTTGGGCCCCTGAAAGGGATGCAGGGGCAGAGACCAACAGGGGTCCAGGCCGGAGCATCGGGAGCTTTCGGATTTTAAGCTATTCAGAACCTTCAAGTTAGTAGCTGCAATTTTATATTCAGTGAACTAATCTCTATAACACCAAACACTGTTTTCCTTTAACATCATTTCTTAAGTATACCCATATCATGATTAGATCTCAGTGCAGGCCTTTTCTAAGGTCTGCCTTGACTATAGTGTCATTGAATGTGGAGGGTTTTCCAATGCAAAAAGTAACATCATTGCTGATTTGTATAACAATCTCCAATGCAATGTCCTATGTCTGCAGGAAACCCACAGAGGAATCAATAACCACCGCCCAACCATACCAGGAATGGTCCTTGTCATCGAGAGACCACATCGACAATATGGAAGTGCTATATATGTGACAGGCACCGTAGTAGAAGCAACCTCAATGTCTGATGACACCACGGCCACCCCGTAGTAGACGCAACCCAATGTATGATGACAACAACAGCGAAGCCTCACCATTGAGCTTAGCTATGCATAGTTAACATTCCGTCTACGAAACTCCATCAGTAGACTTCAAGCACCCTCCAAAAACCAGGCTGGCATTCCACCGTACCTCACTTCTTCATTGGTGACTTCAACAGCCATTGTGCCCAATGGGGCTACAATGAAACAAACAAAGACGGACAAGCTGTCGAAGAATGGATAGACAGTCAACATCTACTTCTCCTTCATGACTCTAAGCTGCCGCCATCATTTCATAGCGCCCGTTGGAAGAGAGGTTACAACCCTGATCTAGCTATTGTTAGTAAAAACATCTCTAACCTGTGTAGCAAGATTGTTCTGGATCCTGTTCCATTGACTCAACATCGACCAATCGGTATCCAAGTCAATGCTGCAGTAAGACCAAACAAAGTGCCTTTTAAGCGTCGCTTTAACTACAGGAAAGCAGACTGGCAAGGATTCACTGATGACCTGGATCAGAACGTGAAGAGGATTGCTCCAAAACCCCATAACTATGACAAATTTGCCCAACTAGTGAACAAGACTGCCCGGAGATTCATACCCGGAGGCTGTAGAACGGAATATATACCAGGCCTTTCCAAGGAATGTGCTAGAGAATATCAAGAGTATATCACCATGTTTGAAGCTGATCCCTTTTCGGCTGAAACAACTGCTAAAGCTGAGGAAGTTTCGGAGAGGATCTCCCAGGAAAAGATCAAAACCTGGCATACTTTAATTGAATCCACCGATATGACCCATAACAGCAAGAAAAGCATGGTCTACCATCCGAAAGCTCCGAGGGGATCCAACAGAACCTCCACAGCAGCCAAATGTCACACCCAACCAAGTCGCCCACCAACTGCTTTTAAATGGCAAGTGCAGCAAGAAGCCCAAGAAGATCAAACTAGACCATAAGATGTTAAGTGGCAACCCTGGTTTCACTCGCCCCTTCAACATGGACGAATTGGAATCCGGTATTGCTAAACTTCAACCAGGAAAAGCAGTAGGCCTGTGACAACATCTCAACTGAGCAGCTTAAAAAATCTTGGCCCAGTAGCAAAGGAATGGCTTCTTGAGCTCTACAATTGCTGCCTTATTTCCCACAGGTTCCCAAAGATCTGGAGGAAAGCACATGTTATGGCACTCCTAAAGCCTGGGAAAGTTACTACAGAATTTTTTTGACATTTGGGGGGGGAAACGTACTTTGTTTATGTTTGTAGTCGAGATGTTTGCTGTATAATGCAGGGGGCGGCGCCAGTGTAAATCATAGGAGGGCGAACACATAGGAGGCGAACATCAAGTAGAACGACCATACAAAATTAGCCCTTTTTTTTTTTTTTTTTTAATATTAATTATAGTAAATCTCTTGCTTTCGCGCATAACTGTAAGACAAGAGCAGCACACCAGATTGCAATTGTATGAGTACAGGGTGTCCCTAAAGTTGTGCAGCAGATACGTGAGGATTGGCCGATCCCCCTCACCCACACCAAACCCCTCCCCAAACCCACACAACCCACCCCCTCCCAACAACCCCTCACCACCTCCACCTTCCCCACATCCCCCACACCACACCCCCACACCCGCCCTCCCCACTCGCCACCTTCTCCGTCCAACAAGTTAACACATTAATAACGCGCTTCCCTTAACTCCAGAACACGGTACACAGTCCCCGCCCCCCCACCCTTGCGGGAAACTTTTCCATAATTATGCAATTAGATCTTTTAAATTAAAATTAGCATATTTTACACCCGAAGAATCTATCAGTCAAGAACGCATGACCCGCTTCGTTCCACCAATTTCCACATCATCGAGCCCTTACGGAATCCAGATAAATCGACACTAATTCATGAACAACACGGACGCAGACCGACAGCATGACATCACTACGGAAAACGTGTTACTACGTCTCTGCCGAATAAAGTTCAGGACAGACAAACCCTAAATTTTGCACGATTTATGGCATAAACCCCGGTCTTTTCCTAAAATCTTAAATTTTCCACTAAACTATATTGAATGTTATGTAAAAACTTAAACCTTGGATTTGTTTTTAAGGCCAAGAAAAACAAATACTGCAAGTTAAAACTTGCAAGCCATCCCCCTCGGCAAGAGCAATATTGCAAATGAGCTCCATGATTATGCCCAAAAGTGATGACAACCGTATCATGAGTCCCCATAACCCACATACCAGTTTCGTCAAATGTGTGACCTTTTTGCCCAATCAATAGCAGAGTATATAAATGAGACAGATAATGATATTACTTGCAATTCACCACTATCCCTATCTCTATCAAATTTGGAACATTGGATCTGGGTATAAGTTCTCCTTTTCTAACCAAAATGGAACACACATACACCACACTGAAGGAATCTCCCCGCGTGCTTTTTAAGAGCTAGAATCTACAAAGGTTTGTTTCACAGCTTGCACATTGTTGTGTACAAACCCCACTTTTTACCACATTTCTTTTTTAAAAAAAGTTTCAAAGATTTGAAACATTTTTTTTAAATGGTAAAAAGTGCCTAAACTGCAATAAAAAGGAATTACCTCAGAGTGCCTAGCTTTTTTGACTAAAAATGCATAGCATTTTTGGGTTTTGAGCTACCGAAAGCTGAGACAACTCGTTATTTTTATTTTTTTTTTGCCCACAATAGAATACCAAGTTGATGGATAAAAAACGGTTGTTTTATCCAGAGTGTCAAAACAAATTGCCCTAAAAAGCACTCCCATTCAGGGTCTTAAAAATCATTTATATGCAAATTATTATACACATTTTAAAAATTAGTGTGTTGTTAGCTTTTCACACCAGCAAACCCCATTGAATTAAAATATATGGCAAAATGTTTATTAAAGATCTGAAATTATGGGGCTTTAGGTCAAATTTTTTTTGGACCCTATGTATTGTCTCCGATTAAATGTATCCGTGTTTAATGTTTATTGCTACCATTACAAGTTTCTGCTTTTCTATGTACTGTCAAAAAAGAGGTCACTTAAGGCCCTTTGAAGTTATCTCGTTTAGCTTCACCCTTGCGCCTATGAAAATTGGTCCATGTTTTGTGATCCATATTCAAGAAAAAGTTAATGTATTTTAAAAATGGCCTTTTTTATCATTTTAAGCGTTTTGAAGTTTTTTTGATATCTGATTTGACGGTTCTAAAATTAGCAATGAACAGTTTTTTTCTTGTAGTCCCCAAATTTTGCTATGTTTTTACTTCTTGCGTATGAGGTAGGCAGTAAATGTGTGGAAGTTGGTTGAGCCAGCTCACAGTTGACTGGTTGGAGTTTGACAAGTCTATATCCACCCTGGCCAACAGTAGGTGCACTCATTGATAATTTAGATCCGCTGTCCTGTGATGGAGAACCACCATTGCAGGTTGGAGATGGGTGATACCCCGCTCGGTGGCATATTTTCTGTTGAAACGACCAACCCCTGTGCAAATCCTGTTCAAGTGGACCCATTCCTTACGTGGAAGATTGCTACCAGTGCAGGTAGGAGTTCTGTCATAGGTATGATAGTGGAATTGGGGGTCTTGTCTTTGGATATCTATCCAGGCAGAGTTCCATGTCTGTAAGATGTTGAACGGAGAGCTGGAGATTTTAGCAGTGTGTCTTAGAAAGGTATACGAAAGAGCAGTCTCTGGCTGCCGAGTTGGTGTACTTCTTTGACAGTGTTAGCAACAGGTGTTTGTTGTCCAACAGGCCCCCTTGTTCGCTAGGTCGACTGCATCGTGTCGTGCACAGAGGCTTCATTTGGAACAACAGAACAATGTTCATCAATACATTTTTGTGCTCCTAGTTACAATTTTGTGCACCTATTTGGGGGAGAAGTAGATAACCTGTCTGTGGTCTTCCCCGTAAGTACTCCCAGCAGCGAAAACTGATCTCTACAACAAAACCAACCACTGTCTTTCCAAAACATCATTTCTCAAGGAGATCCATATCGGGATGTAGCTACATTGGGTGGTGGATGGCGGCAGAGCCCACCACTCCGCTTCAGAGCCCACCCTACACTAATTTTGAAAACTCTATATCCCACCACTCAAAGAGCAAAAAAATGCACAATTTTAATTCATTTTTGCAAATTTTGACAATTTTTAGGCATAACGTTATAAAATTGTCAATTTTCCTCAAATCACACCCACCACTAAAATGTGCTGATATGTTTAACAATCTCCAATGCAGGACCCCCGAGGATCGGAAATCCATCGCCCCACCATACCATGAATAGTCTGAGCCCCCTAAAGAATATCATGGACAGTATGGAAGAGCTATATTCGTGAAAACAGCCTCCAATGTAGAAGCAACTTCAATTCTGCTGACAATAACATCGAAGTCCTCACTAATGAGCTCACTCTATCATCGTTTACAACCTCCTTCTACAAACCTCCATCAGTAGACTTCAGGCACTCTCAAAACCCAGCCTTGGGAATTCCCACCGTACCCACCTCACTTCTTCTTCATTGGTGACTTCAACATCCATTGTGCCCAATGGGGCTACAATGAAACACAAAGACGGACAAGCTGTCCGAAGAATGGATAGACGTCACATCTACTTCTCTTTCACGACTCTAAGCTGCCTCCATCATTTCAATCGCCGTTGGAATAGAGGTACAACCCTGATCTAAGCCTATTGTTATTAAAAACATCTCTACGGTGTAGCAATATTGTTCTGGATCCTGTTCCATTGACTCAACATCGACCAATCGGTATCCAAGTCACGCTTCAGTAAGTACCACACAAGTGCCTTTTAAGCGTCGCTTTAAAACTACAGGAAAGCAGACTGGCAAGGATTCACTGAGGATCAGAACGTGAAAAGGATTGCTCCAAAACCCATAACTATGACAAATTTGCCCAACTATGACAAGACTACCCCTGAGATTCACACCCGGTGAGGCTGTAGAACGAATATATACTCCAGGCCGTTTCCAAGGAAGTGTGCTGAGAATAGCAAGGGTCATTCACCATGTTTGAAGCTAGATCCCTTTTCGGCTGAACCAAAATGCTAAAGGGAGGTGAGGAAGTTTCGGAGAGAATCTCCCAGGAAAGATCAAAACCGGGCATACTTTAACTTGAACCACCGATATGACTCCCAGAAACAGCCAAGAAAGCATGGTCTACCATCCGAAATGCTCCGAGGGGATCCAACAACCTCCACAGCAGCCAAATGTCACCCCACCAAGTCGCCCACCAACTGCTTTTAACATGGGGCATTTCAAGCAAGAAGCCCCAAGAAGATCAACTAGACCATAAGATGTGAAGTTGGCAACCCTGGTTTCATTCACTCGCCCCTTCAACATGGACGAATTGGAATCCGGTAATTGCTACACTTCAACCAGGAAAAGCAGTAGGCCTTGGCGGCATCTCTGCTGGGCAACTAAAAAATCTGGCCCAGTAGCAAAGGATGGCTTCTTGAGCTCTACCATTGCTGCCTTATTTCCCACAAGGTTCCCAAGGATCTGGAGGAAAGCACACGTTATGGCACTCCTAAACCTGGGAAAGATTCATCCAATCCCAAGAGCTACAGACCAATATCACTCCTCAGCCATACCGACAATCTCTTTGATGTCTCCTGCTCAATCGTATTGCACCTATATAGACGAACAACCTCCATAAACCAGAAAAAAAAACAACAGGTTTTGCGCGGCCAGGCAAACAAAACAAGCCCACTACTCAACCTAACTCAACACATTGAGGATGTTTGTCGAGAAGGTATGGTAACCGGAGCTGCGTTTATTTTTTTGTCCCTACCTATCAGCAGCGTCGACACGTTATCACGATGCCTACTCGCATAAGATGCTGGAAATTAACCAAGGATATCCGCTTGAGTGAGCTTATCCGAGGATTGTTGGCAAACAGTATGTTCTTTTGTTCAGGCTATTATCGAAGAAGAGCCGATGGCGTAGCTCAGATGGTCTACCACAAGGGAGGGTGCTTGCACCTCTCCTGTTCACATCTATACCACGACACCAGGAGTGACAGGAAACCTGTCATTTATTTTGCGACGATCTTTGGAATTAGCGCACAAGATGCTGACTTCACCGTTGTGAAGATGAGCTCCTCCAAAGCTTTGGAGGAACTCACTCCTTATTATGAAGAAAACCACCATACGTGCAAACCATCAGACAGGTTGTGATTTCCATCACGCAACTGTGACGCCAAACGTCAGCTTAAGTTAATCCTGTCTGGACACCCGTCCTGGAGCACTGCGTATAACCTGTCCTACCTAGGAGTTACCTTGGACCGCACTCCTCTCTTATAGACCCAAATTGAGAGACAAAGAGTAACGTAATGTTCACGTAACAACATCTTGAACAAACTAACTGGCACAAGATGGGGTGCTCAGCCCACATACCCTAAAGATCGACGGCACTAAAAAAAACAAAAAAAACAAAACCTTTTGGGTCCCCTTTGCTACCTGTGCAGAGTCTGCTTGCCCGTATGGGAAAGATCAACCCATGCCAGAAGCTTGATTCAGCATTAAATGCCTCCTGCCGGCTTATCACAGATGGCCCCGTCCAACACCAATGGAAAATTTATACATCCTAGCAGGAATTGCTCCAACCAGACATCCGTCGTATCGTAACGTGAGAATGCAAGAGCGTAGCTGCCAAGTAATCTCATTGGAAGGCACCCTATGTCTGGACAGAATACCTGTTGCCAACTGCCTTAAATCCAGAGAGAGTTCTTAAGGCAAAAGTGCACCTCTTGAAACAGTCTCAAGGAGCTGAATAGAGTCGCCTTGTGGAAAGAAATCCTTTCCATCACCAAGTATCTTCTATTGGTATTGAACCGGGTGAGCATCTCCCACCTGGACGCTACTCCTCATGGGCTGAATGCTATGCCTCACAATTGAGAAACCAGAACTGTCCGAATCTAATGTTTCTCCCTTGCGAAATGGGGCTAACCTGGAAGCAGATCAGGACACTCCTGTGTTTGTGGAACAGCACCCAGACTTGGAACATATCCTTGGTCTGCCCACTGTTGAGCAACAATGCAACAAAGAAGGACGCCTTGCGGAATTCAGTGAAGCATCCAGACGTTGTACGCTCTTCTCTGGCTGGGATCATATTTGAGAACCGCACATGTTTGGACACATAAGAAAAGACCTTCAAGATGGCCTTTGTTTGAAGAATGTGCACACTTTTTTTCTTGTCTGATTTGTCTCTACTAGCTCCGCCCACTTCACTTCTTGCAGATTGAAGGTTGGGTGAAATATCTTTGGAGTCCCCTGTAAACAAGAAATGGATTATCGTGTCCTCATAGCCATTGTCGAATGTCAGACATATTTTTACTCCTGCTAAGAGACACATATTTATGACCAAATGCCAATCGCCTTAGAGTCACAATCGGGTACATTTTTCAAAAATTACATGTTACAGTTTGCTCCTAAAATATCGACTGAATTCTGGGTATCAAGTGTGCGGTCACTACCTGACAGAATAGTATCACGAACTAACTAATGCCTGAAAATTTTACACATGTAGGTCAAATAATTTTTTAAGTTTGATAATTTTTATGGCTCAAAATGAGCATTTTTGAGCGTTCAGAGATTTCATTTTGCATTTTGGCCTTATAACTCAATTGATGAAAGTGATGAAATGAGTTGATATAATATATGCTTTTTATATTGTTCCCAACTTAACTTAGAGATGATGACTCTTGGAACAAAATCCCCCTTACAATAAGAGTTTCTGGTACCTCATATTTACCACCTAACTTTATATAAGAAATCTGAAAAAGGCAAATTTGTAACAGATTTTAAAAAAAGAAAGTATTTGTTTTCTCTTGCTTCTCAAACAAAGTTGATTATTTTCTTATCAAGAAATTCCAACATTGAGATCCTAATTTACAGTTAAATGAATCCTGTTCCAGCTGTCTGTGACACATTTCTCAAAAATTCATATGTTTTTGTATGTTATATGAAATGTGAGCACAAACACTGCCTGTAAACGTGGCGCTTTTTTGCTGTCCTGTCCGTACCCCTATCTAGAATCTATACTATACTGCACAGGGGCTTTTGGCTCCAATTTTTTGGTATATCATAGATGGGTGTTCAGTACTTTCCGACATGGTATTGTAGAAACCACTTAAAGCCTTCTGCAATCTTCAACCACAAGCATTGATGCTGATTTGTCTTGTCCCGTACCCCATGTCCTGTCCGTACCCCCCAAATAACTTGTTCATTAATCTAAGGCATTTACTCATACCCTTTTAAATAACTAATTAATGAAATTGATGATTTTTTCCTATGTGAGTATATTATCATAATCATAATGAATTCCACTACAATACTAAATTGTTTCAAGTATCCAACCAAGACAATGTTTTATGTAAGTATATTGATAAAAACAATGGACGACAAAAGGTGATGAACAGGGGGTCCCATGCCGAATCAATCCCAGATTATATGTCTAATTGGTGTATATCGAATAGAAATGTTTCTGAGCTGTTACTGCAGCTGTAACCCTCTTCTTTTAACCTAATACATATTACTTATTATTCTAGTCACTATGGGGTATGAGATTGGCATTTGGATGAATCTCAATAGTTAATACAGGGGTAACTGACAGGACATATATCAAGGTGTTATTCAAGTTGTTAAATTACCATTCCCTTTTTGTGATAAAAGTGTTTTTGTCTGGCCTTATATTCTACTTATCGGTTTTACTTCGCTCCCATCACCCTTGCCAAAAATTAACTGCTGTCCTCTGTATTATGCTGTTGCCAAGTACTACTGCCCTCCCTTGACATGGTGCTTGTCTGCTATGGGTAGTAATGGGGTGGGTAGCGTTATGCAATACTCTGTTCAGGGGTCATCATAATGCTGGTGTTTAGAGAGGAACAATAAAAAGGAAAACTGTAAGCAATTGTGTTTTATGGATAAATGTCCAACTCTGACTCTTTGGACCTTATGGATACCTCCTAATCACTCCCTCCAACACCGGGTAAAAGCTTTGATCTAGCTAAGTACAACAACGAGCCCTAAGATGCCGCTCTCCTCAGAGCTCTGTACCCACCATAGCAGCCAACGCCTAACGCCAGCTCCAACGGCAACCACTACCAATCCAAACTGGAGAAGATTCGTCACTCTCCGACAATGATAAGAAGCTGGTGATGGGTGAGCTTAAGGACAAAATTAAGCAAGCTCGTCTGACTGCGTCGAAAGCCAACTCTTCCCCCACCCCCTTTGACATAAAGGGAGGCTACCAAAGGAGAAACTCCGCCATGTTTGAGGTAAATAAAAGCCTTCCCCAAATGCCTGGGGCCAGCCTAGCTAGTTTGGGCCTTCAAGCAGAATGGATCACCTATTGGCAGAGTGCTTCTGAAAGCTCCATGATGGCCACAGCCAACCACCTGCTCACGGAGAGAGTTCAACCCGTTTTCAACAAAAAAGGCCGACGAGTTAGGTCCAGATCGCCCTAGCTGACTTCACAAAAGCTTTGCCTTCGGCAAGAGAAATATAGGGTCTACATCTCTTTCAGATTGTCGACCAATCCACGAACAAGCTGAAGCGGGTCAAGAATGGGAAGTTTGTGAAACCTTGACCAAGCAGACTAGCAACGCAAGGTCCAAGCCAGGAAACACGAGCTTAAAAAAAAGAAGCTCTAAACTAAGGCATCGCGCCAGCTTAACTAGAAGTTGGCCACGTTGCTTTTTGTCTGTCTGTCTGCCTTTTTAGGCCACCAAATCTTCTAAAAAGAGAGATGATTTATTTAATGTTAATGTAATTAATTTAAATTTTACTTTTATTATAATTTATATAAAGATATGTGTCAAGCAAAAATTACCCCTTCTCGTGTGGGAAATTGTGACACACAACACCAAAAAAAGGGTCCATAAAATGACACTAAATAGGGAATTTTCAGATAAAAATATTAAAGCATAATCAGGACACAAACGTCCAGAAAATCCATTTAAATTCCCAAAATTATAAACAATAGAAAAAAAACGACTTAACTGACTTGAACAAGACTGTTTGCATAAATTTTAGCAAACAAAAATTTTTCTGATGCAGAATATTCTGTATTAGGAATAATGTTTGAATTTGTAGACATCCCGAAAAGACCCAAAGCGAGTTGCTTGACATGGCTGTCGTATTCATGATAAATGCGCATAATGTTATTAAATGTCCAAAAGAGAATCAAAACTAACTCCAACTTCAAAAATGCTTTCTACTTGGAACTCCCTGTCCTACTCACTGCTTAGATCAGAAAATGACCTGAATCTACAAGATTTAGAAACTAGTCAAACATCTCATGAATGCACTGGTTTTTATGACTAGCTCGAAAATACATTGATTGATTTGAAACCATTTTTATAATTCTTGATTTAGGAATTTGAAAATATCTTGCTATCAAGATTCCATGGCAGGACCTACAAAATCCATTAGTTGGCAGATGAATCTCAGCAAAATACAACAAAGTACTAATTAGAGATTTCTGTAAATGCGCCTGAATAGGCCCTCTGTTTCAAATCAATAAAAAACACAAGCATAATTGTATATTTCATCTGATTTTATTTAGTCTTAAGGTAACATACTTGCACTTGCCGAACCTAACAAGGCGACCAGATTAATGAGATCAAAAGTTCTTATGCTTAATTTTCCAATGACGAAAACATTAATTTGTATGTCATAAAGAACGAGAATGACAAAACTTATCTTTGACATTCGGAAATGACACACAGTAAATATTTAGAATAACTTCAATCCTTTTTTGATTCCATTGTGATCCATTAAAAGAAGTGACATTTACAAGGAAGTGATGGTCTATCAAAAATCTGTCAGCTTGACCGATTTACTGTTTCCCAGGACCCCGTCGTACCAGAAGTAGGGGGTGTTGGTGGGGTGGAACACCCCCCCAGCGATCCTCAAAAAGAGGAAAGAAAAATTGAAGAGAGAGAGAAAGGAAAAGAGAAAGAGAAAAGAAAGAGTAGGCAAGATAATAGAAAAGAAAGAGAGCAGGGGAAGTAAGAATGAAACAAACGTGAGAACGGACATCAAGAACGCATATATTGAACTCCAGACTTACATAAATCCAAATATCACAATATTGGGCTTCGCCTCCAGCCAATTAGTTTTTGTTCAATCCTACCAACGGTTAAGCATAATGGTTAATGTGCCAACATACTTGTGAGCAAAATGTGTAAAATAAATTGGAGAAAACACGAGGGGAGCCATGTGCCATTCTCCCAAGTTTGGTCTACCAGAATAAGGGGAATTTTCAGTCCGGGTGCTGTGTGGTCAAGAAAAAAATTGGTAGGGATCTATTCCCTAGCCCCCTGCACCATAAACTTATGTCTGCTGGCTGTTCATTTGAATTAATTACTATACTTTAACCTTCAAAAATACCTTCTTAATAGCTAAAAATCCAAGAGCTTCCGGGGCTACCGCCCCTGGACTCCGCAGGGGACTGTTCATGCAACCGCATCCGTTAAAGACTGGCACTAGCTATAATGGTGTACTAGTTCCC
>JAMKCH010047143.1:0-23635 GCA_023653785.1 Ophioderma brevispina
CCTTTGCCAGTACTGCAAATTCTGCTCCAAAAACCAATGTCCTAATCCTCTGGAGTTCCTCCACAATTGCAGGACCATCCTTGTCTGAATAGAGTCTGGATCGAGCCACTGAAGTAAACCATCATGATCAGGGTTATCCTGCAAGGAATCATGATCAATATTCATCTGCACAATAATCCATACCATCATCATATCTCCTCATCATAAAATATCTGCCTCAGGGTTGGCCATAATCCAAATCATCTTGAGGGTCAAAAGTATCCACTGCCATTGGGTTAGGGTCAAGCCATACTGCCGCGACGAGACTGCACTTTGCAAGGCACGGCTTTGCCCGTTCGTGTTTGGCCATATAGTTTCCAGGCATTCATACCTTTTTGCTGCTTGTTCCAGTTTCTTAACTGGGCCACCCACTTCGGCATTAGCCTGGTGGAGCAAATATATTTTCCCCGGAGGTCGGGAGCATTAATTTCCCTTTGGGTTTGTTCCCTTTCTTTGTTAGTTTTGGCACTTAGTCCATCGGCGGTCGCCGTTTTCGCTGAAGGCTTTACCCGCCGAGGGTGAGAAATCGGCAAGTCGTACCGGTACCCTGCTTCGAGTTACTCGCATGGAGCAGGCGCGCCCTCTATCTGTCGGCTTTTTGCCGTTACTTGCCTCCATATCTTAGTAATTGATCAATTATGACCTGAATGTATAAATTATTGCCAACTACGCTGATTACAGAGAAGTGGATGTTAATATACTAAAATTTTGACGAAATGTTCCCCACAATTTTAACAGGACGACTTATCGTCTGAACAGGGCTGTTATGACAGCGAATGCGCAGGGCGCCGTTGTATATCAGGAATCGATGAGGTATTACGAAACAGAATGCAATTTTATTGCTGAAAGTGATAGGGACCAGGGTTGCCTAGCTTGAGAATCCACGGGTGTCACCGGGCCACCCTTGGGCAATTGAGGTATGAGATTACAGGTCCAACATAGGGAATTAAATTCTTCAAGTTAGCAATAAAACTTAGGAATATCAAAAGATCTTCCTGAAGTCAAAAGGAATACAAAAGTCATGGGGATTGAACGTTTGTATGCACAATGTCTATGTGTGGGTCAAAGAATAAAATATCTTTTGTACAGGGATAAAAAATTCTAAAATGCCTCTAACTAAACTGAAACTAGTCGCACTTTATTATCTTGACCTCAAGGCTCTGAAAAGGTATAAGTTGCTAGCTTCTAAGATGTAGTCTGGGATTTAAAAATAAAACCGCCCTATTGTGTTACGTGGCTTTGATCCGTTATTTACAGCATACAGGGTTCCCAAAAGATAAGATCCCCCCTTGGAAATTAAAGAACATTTCGTGAAACGTCACTTAGAAATGGATGATTTGAAAAAAAATCAAAAAGTTTTGAAGAGAGGAAACCATTTGGCTATGCCCACAAAGGTTGTTGCTTTTCAAAAAACACCTTTGACGCAACCCACACTTCCTTTTCCAAAAATGATTGTTTTCAGAGAAAAAGTGGCACTGTACCGTATTCAAATGTCTAAATTCAATAAATTATCAATTAACAACAACAATTTAATTTCCTTCCTTAATATTCTTCGGTCTGAAGATGAATAAGGTTAAAGCATGACGCATAGGCAACAAATACACAAACAAAGACAAATAAGCAGAAAAACAAACAAACAATGAGATGTAAGCTTACATTCATCAGTATCAAATGAAGTCATTTTCTTTGCATATTGCCCTTGAGGAAAGAAAGAGGTAAGTTTAATGCCTGTTTCAAATCAAAATAAGCTTAATTGTTTGTATTCAGGTTTTGATACTCAATATGTCAATGTTTCCTCATTTGCCTAATGACAGTTCATTGTAGTGTTTAAAAAATTGTAAAAAAGTGCTAAAAAAATGATCTGTGGATGAATGTCGTTCCAGGCTCTCTGGATTAATTTCCACCAGGTGCACCAGTAGCATTCTCCTTGTGTCGATCTGCTTCACATTTGCACCTGGGTTGTTACACAAATCCCATCTCATTATTTGTTTTGTCTGCATAGTTGTCTGTTTGTTAATTGTTTGCCTATGCGTAATGTTTTTTAAGCTTAATACTTTCAGACCGCAATGCAATATAAAGAAAGGAAAATTAAATCGTTGTTGTAAAGTGATGCTTTCTTACTTTAGAACTTTGAATACGGTAAAGTGCCACTTTTTGACGAACATTCATTTTTGGAGAAAAAGGAGTGTGTGTTTATGCCAAGAGTGGTTTTTGAAAAGCAATGACGTTGTGGACAGACGCAAAAGTTTCTCTCTTCAAAACTTTTTAAAATTTTATAAAACATTTAGTTTCCAAGTGAAGTTAGCCAACGCAATATTCTCGACTTTTAGGGGGGAATTATTTTTTGGGAACCCTTAGTATTAAAGGTTAGTAGTTTAGTTTATAGATATGGCAAATTCTACCTTTTTTTAAATCTCTTAACATTTTCAAAAATATAATGAATGAGGCTATCGTTATTTAAAGAAGCATTTTTAAAAAATTTTGACCCCTGTAAAAAAGATATGTTATCCTCTGACCTATTTGACTTATACCTTGTTAATTAGGCATCCTATGGATGATTGTGCCATTGACCTTTTTACTCCTTTTTGACGATTATAGAAGCTTATTGATTTGCTTTTAGAAATTAATGACCATATGTGACTTGTTACATGTAACCCAATGCCAAAAAGTGCCAAGATTGGCACCGATGGATTATTCCACTAAACATCTGCGTCTATAAATTTTAGCAATGAAATTCCATTGTGGGCGACGGGTGTGAAGTGGCTCAGCGACTTGCCTTCCACCCAATGTGCCCCGGTGCGCTTCCATGTGGAGCCAGCTGATGCGTGAATTTGGTTGCCATCCCCATAACGGCACCTCGCAGGTTTTCTCTTTGGGGATTTTGCGCTTGTTATAAGGATTTAAATATTATTTTTTAGTACCACTTTGATGCTTCTCCGTCTAAGGTACACTAGCACCAGACTTTCAAACCAAAGGTTTGTCCCCTTTACTTATGGCTATACAAATAAGTTTGGCAATTTGAAAAAACCTTACCTTGGGATTTACAAAACATGGGGATTGCCATTCTTTTGTTTATATGTAGCTAACAAGCCAAGATAGAAGGCCAAAATATTTATACTGGCCTAATAGTGGCGACATTTTAAAATTCAATATGGTGGTCTAACAAATAAGCTAGAGCCCAGAGGGTAGCATATTGGAAACCTTGGAATCACATACGTTGGTATTAGTTATCTTTTTATCCCCTATGTAGCTGGAAACCAAGATATTGGGAGAAATTGAAAAATAGCGGCCATTTTGAAAATTCAAGATGGCAGAAAACAGCTGATGATCGAAAAAATTGGAACAGTCAAATTAATGATTAGCCCTCTAAGTTATTTCCAACAAAGATACATGTCGAAGTATAGTAACCCTCGCCTTTCTGGGGGTCAAACCATCTTATTGAATATTTCATTCGATGCGCTAAAAGGACAAAAGCTTTCGTTTAAAGACGCTTCCAGATAATCATTTCTCATTTCCACTCATTTTAGCGAAAAACATACATTTTTTTCAATTAAATTTTTCTAAAATTTAAAAATGTCCATTTTCTATCATTTAGTCATATCACCACCATTATAGTTCTGTTTCTTGTGAAAACAGACTTTGAAGCATGTTTTTAAAGTGGTTTTGAAGATGTATTACGACTGTTTTGTTGGCCAATTAAAGGTCGGACCCGACTTTGTTAGGTAGTACACATGCAAAATCTGTCAGGACAAATACGGCGTGTTAAGCTGAGCCACTTACAAAGGTTTTTTGCTGCACCATTTACAAACAGTGCAAAAAAATGGACTTTGATGAATGGGGGGGGGGATTTATTTACATTTTGAAGACATCGTGAATATTGGATTAAGTGACCTTAGCACCTTCACCAAGAGTGTATGCCTTCGAAATTGAAGTTAAATGCGGGTGGTTGCACACCAAAGAAAATATAGGGGAACATTTTGATTAATATTCTGACAAGTATGGCTCAAAACGTTGTGTAAATGTAAACTATAATTTCCAAGAGCTGAAAACCGCATTTTATGAAAATCGAGTATTCCTACCTTTTCACAACAAAAATTGGATTTTCGTCGATTTTCTGTGGAAACGCCAAATTTGCACTAGTGGCTTTGAAGTTCATTGTGATGATATATACTAACAGGGATGTTGTACTGATTTTGGTTAGCAAAAGAAAGAGGGGACCATGGCTATCCACTGGTATCAAAAATCATAAGCATCGGATGCTTCATAACAAATCCTGAGGGTGATGGTAACAACCCGGGACCCCGGTAAACTTAGAATTAAGAAAGGCTGGGTAAGCGAGGGTTTAATGATATGTCGGCCATATTGATTTCAAGATGGCCACCAAAACGAAATTAGTTGCAACTTACATTATGGTTTATATAGCAACCTCAGTGTCACAAACACGGATATTGTCACCGTATTTAGTCCACTATGTCATTCACAAAAGTCAGATACAGGACAGAAGTTTATTCAACATGTCGGCCATTTCTCAATTCAAGATGAGCCACTCAAACGGAAAATTGAGTTGCAACTTTATTAAAACAGTTTCTTTAGGAAACCCTTAGTATCACAAAAATGGGTATTGCCAACCGTTTTTACCACTGTAATGTTATTCAGCAAGTCAGATACAGGCCCAAGTATATTCAACGTGGCAGCCATTTTGAATCAAGGTGGCTGCCAAACGAAATAAGTTGCAACTTAAATAACGGGTTCTATAGCGAACCTAAGTATCACAAACATGGATATAGACACCAAACTTTTACCTTTTATAAGTCGCCCATAAATGGATATATGGGGAAAATAGAGTGAAAATAGTGGCCATTGAAAATAATCCAAGATGGCGACCAAACGGGTGGTCGAAAAACATGGGAACACCAAATTCGAGTTCCTAGGGGTCAATATTACCCAAAAAAAAGACAAACAAAGAAATCAAAATGAGCCAAAATAGCGACAAATTTCAAAAACATACGATAGGCACACACTATTGTTTCATTTTCATGTTCAATCAAAGCCTGGTTGTAGGAAGATAGTTATACCTTTTCAAAATCTGAACTGTGTGCAGGATGGCTTTGCTGCATTGTGCTGTGCATAACTGCTTCCCTGCATTGTTCACAGATTCATTTTCTTGACCCCCCGTGCTATCACTACTGTTTGTACTTGTGCTTCAATAAAATCACACCATCTAAGGAGTTATGACACAGCTTGCACTTCCTGCGGATATTTCTCCTCTTCTGATATTGGTAAAACTAGCAGGTGATTGAGGTGAACATTGCTTCAAGCAGTGGTCACATTTATATCATATTATTGAACCTTGCCTCTGACTTCTGTTTTGCACATGTACCTGTGCTTCAATAAAATCACACCATCTAAGGAGTTATGACACAGCGTGCACTTCATGGGATTATTTCTCTCTTCTTATATGTTGTTAAAACTAGCAGGTGTATTGAGGTGAAACATGCAGGATACACATTCTGCGCCTTACTGCGTCAAATTGGAAACCACACTGCTATCAAAGGACTTGCGTCTCTCCATTCTATGTTGGTAATGCTGAAACCTCCTGTTGAAGTTCGTTTTGTGATTCACATTTTACTCTAAAACAGTTGCTAAACATGTCTGACCATGCTGAACAAAAAAATGGGTGTTCATGGGGGTTATGAAACATCATCTCTAGATTCCCCAAATTTTTTACAGTGTGGGCAAACCAGAGACTCTTCCATCTGAAGTTCTTTCAACAAGATGGTGCGATGGTTGCTGACATTTGATTCCTTTATAATTACGGCATGGAGAGATGTTGCTGACAATCTCCCTTGAACCAAATTGCACATCCAGTTTGTTTATTTGTTTAATGAGACACCGACAAAATATTTAGTATGCAATGCAGAAGGAAACATGTTCACAGGATGCACATTGGTATGGATATGCCATACCATGTTGCCTCAAGATATTCAGAGACAAAAATCCTTTGCTACAGTAAGTGCAGATAATTAAATCTAAACGTCCAGGAATGGGGAAGATAAATTTCTCATGCCTCTAGATGCGTCTTTGTAGTTGGTCAAAGTTGTGGAGAAACTCTTGGCCAATACTTACAAAAGGGCACATTCCAAAGTCGTCCTGATTTCGGAACAGTTCACAAAAGTTTCACGGCCTTCAGCATTTGTGATTCAGTAAATGCCTTGAGAGTTTGAATGGATGGATAACAAGTAGCGGCAAGACCAGTGTTTTTATTCACTGGCAAGTTTGGAAGGAAACCACCTGCGATATTCACTACAGTGACAATGAACACTGATACATTTTGCACTTGCAACTGTTAAGTAAGAGCATCTTGAGGGTGGCTATATTTGTGTTTTACTCGTTCGGAAACCAATTGTTTGTTTTTACCTTTCCATTGCTTATTTATTATATTTTTGTCGGCAAGATCTCCTGAAGCTACATTTTGACTGACAAATAAAGTAACCCAAAAGTGATATGGATTGAACCTTTTGCTTAGAGGGGTAGAGGACATTCCAAATACAAGAGCTGTCATTATGAATCACCACTGTAAGTAGCCCTGACTGTTGAATTTCCCATAGATGGACTTTCTCGATGCAGAACCACATGTTGCTTATTCCGCATTTGAATCACTTAATCAGTCCTTGGACAGCTGAAGCTCTTATTCTCGAAGTATAGTCTGTACAAGCAGGGCAATACAGTTGGATTAATTTCAGTGACAACTTCTACCGTTGATTATTCACGTTTCTATAAAAAGTTTCAAAATTTTTTTTCTTCATCTTTGTGAAGGGACGGCTTAAGCAACTCCGGATAATACATTAATCACCCAATTTCTTTTCTTCAGTAAAATCTGAGATCTTGAAAAAAGAAAATGATTTCATATCAACATCATGGACAAGTAATTAATGACTGTCCAATGTGTAAATCTATATGGGTTTTGAATAGATAATAACTTTTCTGAATCAAGCAACCAACATCATGGACACCCAAATGCCCACCCTGCAGGTGGATAGAAACACTATCTTGTCCTAATTCACTTTTACTACTTTTTCCTATGGTACCATGCCACTAGTGAGCAAACTCCATTTTAATGTAATCAGTTGCTTCAATTGATATTTTACCTGATAAGTCTCCCACTTGTGGAGAAGGAAACTTTCTCATCTCTGGCATTTTGTTGAGTTTGTTGAACTGGAAATTTCACTTATATTTGCAAAAATCAACTTCTACTTTTGCCCTAAATCCTAGTTGCATTAGTTCTAAGCAGGGGTTAAGGCCATTAAAAAAAATACTTAAGGAGATAGAGAGAGAGGAGATTGTTTGGTACTTCCTAAAACATACTCAAGTTGGTACGTGGGGGGGGAGGGAGGGGGTTGCGCGCAAAAAATCAATGATGGGGATATAATATAAAATACACCATTGGGGCAAAAATCACATCATTTTGGGCCAATTGGTTAAATATCTCCAAATGGAGGATATTGTTACCCAAAAAATTTCACCCTTCTCCCCCCCACCCCAAAAAAATAACTCTCCCCAAGTCTTCCCCTCTCCCCCCCAAAAAAATAAGTCTGGGCACTACTATTAGAAGAAAAAAGATATGGCCAAATGATCTTGACCTGTTTGTGCAGTATTGACCTTTGCCTTGTGGAGCTCGTACTGAACTCCACCAGACTTGTCGGAGTATTCGCAAGTATTGGGCTTTATACTCATCAGGTAATGTGCCGGTTGCCTTAGCCTTTATATCGGCCATCGCTGGCAGTATCACTTCGGACACACAAAACACAATTCGTATACTTTCTAATATCCCAGTCTTAGTTCATCCAGCCTGTTAAGCGGGAAGGTGATTAACAAAACATGCACTCTATGGTTCGAGCCGCTTGGCACCTTATGAAGGGTTTCCCCCCCCCCTCCCAACCTTTTTTTCCCGAGACCCCCCCATTTCTTGACACTAACGTGCGGAGAGACCACCATTACTCAAAAAAAATATATTCTCAAAAAGAAATTTGACAGTCAAGTAAAAATTGAAGGTGTGGAGAGGTACGTCAGTGGCAACTTGGCAGCAATTTTTCAAGAAGGAGGAGGGGCTTGCAATAAGGCGCCGAAATATACACGGTAATGCTCTGATACTGGCCGGGGAAGCAAGGGCACATCCGTTACTGCAAATTTCTGTTGTGGCATTCTAGGGCAAGGTGCTTCTCCATTTCCTAAAACAAGTGCGCAATTAAGAAGTGTGCAAAAATACCACTAATTTCATACAATCGGGTTACTTTTGGTCTTTTGAACAGTAAAAGTGACAAAATGTATTAATGATTTGCGCGCGGAAAGAAAG
The DNA here is from genome assembly GCA_023653785.1 of Ophioderma brevispina. Taxonomy (NCBI): domain Eukaryota; kingdom Metazoa; phylum Echinodermata; class Ophiuroidea; order Amphilepidida; family Ophiodermatidae; genus Ophioderma; species Ophioderma brevispina. Next base: position 8,393 of record JAMKCH010047143.1, read on the forward strand.
CGCACGTAAAATTTCAGAAATACAAATTCATGACTGATCCAAACACTGCAAAATAAGTTTTGGCTTGCTTGACATGACTAATTTCATTATAGTCGAGTTCAATATTGGTATCGGAAAACAGTCCTGCAAGTGCCAATTTACACTGGATTGCCGATATTACTAATCAAATACCATTCCATTTATAATCAAACACTGCAAAATAGGTTGGATTGAGTGTAATGCTTGACATAGTATAATTATATATTGCCAAGTCATTCTGCCCTTTTGGAGATATAGTACTTTCATTTTTCTTAAAATGTTAACTCATGACCCCTTCTTATTAAGGGTCGGACCCCGTCTGGGGTCGGACCCCAGGGGGAACACCTTGCTTAGACCTTTCTTTGGATTTGTTTCTACGCATGCAAGTGAAACGAATAGGCATTCTAAAATGTGAATGGTATTTCCGATAGCGGCTACCATTTCCAGTCTCCTGCTCCAACAATCCCAAGCGCAACCAACACCCCAAAAATACACGAAAGTCAGCAATTTATGCCAGTTTACACGGCGGCCTACCTATGGGAAATCATCACCACAAAATGTCCGTCCCTAGGCTATAACTTCCCCATCCCGCAAAATGGCCACAACTTGTGAATAAGGGATAGACAGCTTATACCGCCCGTGGGAGACTAGTAGTTATTAGGGAGTTTTGGTGGATACGATTATATCTAGTCGAGGAGTGGTATCGAGGCATGGCGCAGCGTTGTCACTCAAAAACTCACCTAATAACGATTTTATGATACCCAAGTAGACAAGGCGCGTTCGCGAACCACAAAGGTCCCCGCCCGTCGCGATAGGTAAAATGGAGGGGGGGGAAATCTAATTTTAATATCACAGAGAGAATTTGAACGGAAATACGTGGTTCTCAAACCACTGAATCTGCTGCCATAGCAGTTGCAATTTTGACGGTATCAAATGTGACTACATTGACCATAAAACATTGGAGTTATTTGACCTCTAATGACCTTACTTGACCTTGAGCATGCCTCACAATTTGTTGGCTTAGAAATGGTTGCCCACATCGACAGTTTCATGACCTACCAATGTTGAGTTAGGTGAACTTGAATACCCATGACCTGGTAAATCGACTGTCTCAAAATTTTGGCAATGAATGATATTACCTCATCAGTTTCATGACCATACTACCATGTGGTATGGTTGACCCTGGATGCCCCCACTGAACCTTGGATATAACCATCAAAATGATTTGGCACTGACTGTTGACCACACCCCCACCAAGTTTCATCAGCCTACCCCTTATTCATGTTTGGACCTTGAATGACCCGACATAACCTGAATGACTTCCAAATTTTGGCCCACTAAATGCTGACCACAAGTTATTTTCATCCTACCACCTACTTCGTGGTTTGGACCTTGAATGACCCCAATGACCCTTGAAATTGACCTTCAATTTTTCGGGGCACTGAATGTGACAAAACACACCATATTTCATCATCCTACCCACATTGCCACGGGTTATAAGCAGTATTTCCCTCTTGACCTCGAATGACCCACATTGACCTTGAAATGACCTTCAAAATTTTTCGGCACTGAATGTATGACCACACCCACCAAGAATCATTATCTGCCACAATTGCCAAATAGCTTAAAGTCAATTTAATAACATTTTTTTGTTGACCCATGCCACCCTGGAACCCACCTCCGAACTCATCCACCGCCTAATTGGGTGACATCTATGGTCGAAGATGGACACCCATTACTTGCTTTAGATCAAAAGATATCGTGGTTACAAGGGTTATAACAATAATCCTATTTTTGACTAAATTTGACCCTATTTTTGACCATAATTGACCGTTTGACTATGTCACAGACCCAACTTTAAATCCCAGCCAACACTTTACTTTGAGATAAAAGTGAGTGATTGCATCTATGTTGCGAAGATGGAGACCAACACTTGCTTAGATCCAGAGATATTGAGTGGGACGCAAGCACGCACGCAACAACACGCACACACACAGGACGCCAGGGAGATTTCTTATAGTCCCCCTTTGCAACTAAGGGGGTGGGGGACCAACAAAATAAGCACAAAACATAGGGCCTAAGAAAAATCCTAAGGGTGATTACAAAACAAACAATCCTGACTGTTAAATTAACTGTTTGCCTATTGTTTTAATTATGGTGCAAGGGGACTTTTCGGATTCAAAACAAAATTATTTTTATTTAAAGTCTTTTGGTGTACGTGAGAGCGATTATGCTGAAATCTTGTTCAACTTGGTTCTTAACATGCTAAAAATTGCCAAATTAGAGTAGTGATTTACGTCAAAAATCAACGCCGCCAAAGTTTTGGTTTTTGTTGTCATGATGCCATGGGTCATGCATGCGCAGTACTAAATGACGTGATACTGGACGTTAGCTGCTCTCAAGCAGGGGGTGATACAGGTACATATAGTCAGGTAAAGTGAGGTGATTATCCAATGAAAAATCGGGGATCTACAGGATGGTACGATAAGCCTTATACGCAGGCCTGCTTATACGTGCCTGTTGGGACACCCACAAAGTACTGGGAATGAGAGTCCAGACTAATTTAACCCTAATGGCCAAAATCTGTTTCTAGCTGGGAGGGAGTGAAGAGAGGTGAAGATAAGGGAAGAGGGGAAGGACAAAAAATGAAAAAGTGGGTTGGACTCGAAACCAGTCTCAAATGACTGGAGAAGATACCACGCTACAACAGTGTCGATGGCCCGGCCAGCAATTTTAATGGCCCATGTGTCCTATGTTTGATCACACAATCACTCACCGGCACTTTCTCAAAGCAGGGTTGTGGGATTTTGGAGATCATGGCCTTTGGGTAGTGGTTTATACCTGTCGTGGCTTTGGTGCATGTCAACTATAAACAGAGAACTAGCAAGATTAGTTGCATAGCAGGTGGGGCCTGCCAGAACAGCGGGGGGGGCAGGTTTGCCCCCCCCCCCCGACGACTTTGGCCGGGAAATAAAATCAACATCTATGCTGAAATCAGCCGTTTTTTCTTTTTTTAGCCCTCTGACCGGGGAAAAAAATGGCCTTTTGACCCCCCTGAGGGGAGAGAAAATTTCCAAGACCTGGGAAAATTGTTCCCCCAGAGAGGGTGAGGGCCAGATACGCCCAACTGCCAGGGTGTGGGGCCAACAACTGGGGGGTGGGGGGAGAGTTGCCCCCTCTGAAAAAAAAAAACTGGAGGGGAAAAACGGAAATAAAACACATGATTCATGTTAAATCAGCCACCTTCAGGAAATTCATTTGCCCTTGACCGAACGGTAAATTGTTCCGTTGTGATCGACAAAATTCGTTTTGCACCTACCGGGAAAATTGCCCCACCGGAACCACGGGGTGGTACGAGCCTTCATTTTGGGGCAATACCCATGGTTGTTGGGGTATTAGGAATCATGCTATGCAACTTTCATCCCACCTAGCTTTACGTTGTTTTTGCTTGAAATTGACCTCCGAGGGTGCTTCCCATAAAATGCGCTCCAATTGATATGTGATTTAACATGCAAAAAGTTTATAGAGTTTATTAGGAACAACATGCTGAAAATTTGACTGGTGTGGTGTTTGTGGTTTGTACAACTGCCCCCCTCCATTGAAAACCCACAAGCTAAAGAAAAGTTCGTTGACCCCTGTACATTCCAATGGAAGTGTTTTCGTCAAATTTTAAATTAATGCCATGAGAAAATGGTATGTGTTACACAGCTTAATCTTCAGGAAATGATGCATCAACAATTCTGATGATGGCCCCCCCACAGTTAAAAAATCCCCCACCAGTTAAAATTTAGAACTTTTCATACCAAATAGTCATGTTTTTTAAGTTGGGCACCTAAAAAAGGGGATTTGTTGGCATTCTTTTTATTCTGTGTATGTCATTGTAGTTTGTGAATTTTATAATGAGACAGAGATTCGTTTTGGTTTAGTTTTTTTCATTGGGACCATGGCCTTCCAATTTCTGAAGCCAAAAAAATATGATTTAGTTTCTACTAATTACTGTAACTCGTTCAGCGTAAAAAGTCAGGGGTAGATCATGTGGCGGAGGAGGATGTGGCGGAGAAGCACAATGCTACAAGTGGGTGCTACGGACCAAACCAAAGCAGGATATTAGGTTCAAATATCATAGGCAGGTTTAGGTTGTGATCCTCTTTACTTCGAAACTAAAAAAATCTAGGAGAAAAAAAAAACAACAAATGTTGAGACAAATCTGAAAAGCCCCTAGTGCTCATTTTGATCAATAAGACGGCAATTTTCACGAAAAAAAACGCTTTGTCGAATCTCTTCTAACTTTCATAATTGGATGTGCTTTGCTGATTTAAATCTAATAACACATCTCAATCATGGAAAATGTTAGTCAATACCAGATATAGGGAAAAATAGAAGAAATATCTATTAATTGGTACCCACCCTGTATCTGTGGTTTTAATGGAAGTATTTTTCCGAATAAAAGTTGTTGTACACCCCCCCCACCCCCTGGCTTGCGGTTGGGGCAATTTTGTTAAATTTATTACACAAGTTGCCAAAAATTGTTATCATGTATGTTTAGGGGGGTGACACCCATAAAACTGGAATCCGTTTCTGACTTATTTTGCTGGTTAACACCTGTATATTAGGAGTCACCGTTACGATGAAGCAATTGTATTGTTCTGAAATTCTGCGAGTGTAGACTATTCAGAATAAGACTAATAGGGGTAAAATGACAACAGTTTAAAACGAGTCTATAGATCAAACCTGTAAAAATCAGTGTATGCCTAAAAATGGCACACATGCAAAGCAATTGGGTCCCAACTTAAAAAAATTGACCATATGTACTTTTTTGACCATCATATGACCTTACTTGACCTTCGAAATGACCCTTCACAATTTTTGGCTTTAGAATGTTGACCACATCGACAGTTTCATGACCTACCACATGTGATTAGTTGACCTTGAAAATAACCCCCATGACCTTGAAATGACTTTCAAAATTTTTGGCAATGATGCATATTACCTCATCATTTTTTTCATTGACCATACTACCATGTGGGTATGGATTTGACCTTGGATTCCCCCACATGACCTTGAAATAACCATCAAAATGTTTTTTGGCACTGAATGTTGACCACACCCACCAAGTTTCATCCTCCTACCACCTATTTCATGGTTTGACACTTGAATGACCCGACATGACCTTGAAATGACCCTCAATTGTTTGGCACTAATTCTGACGCACAAGTTTCATCATCCAAACCACCTCTTCGTGGTTTGACCGTGATATTGACCCCACATGAACTTGAATGACCTTATCCAATTTTTCGGCACTTAATGTTGACCACACACCACCAAGTTTCAATCCTCATCCTACCTCCACATTTGACAAGGGTTATAAGCAATATTAAAAAATATCCCCTTTTGACCTCGAATGACCCCACATGACCTGAAATGACCCTTCAAATTTTTCGGGCACTGGAATGTTAACCACACCTACCAAGTTTCATTATCCTGCCACAATTGCCAATGCTTTAAAGCAATTTAATCCCATTTTTTTTTTGACCCATGCCACATGACCACCTCCGAACTCATCCCACCCGTCTACTTGGGTGACATCCTATTGGTGCGAAGAGGAACACCCATACTTGCTTTGATCAAAAGATATCGTGTTTACAAGGGCTATCGCTACACAATATTCCTATGTTTGAACAAATTTTGACCCTATTTTGTTGATCCCTAATTGACCTTTGAACCTATGTCCAGGGGAAACCCCGTTACATCCCAGCCAACACCTACTTGAGATAAGTTGGAGATGCATCTATGTTGCGAAGATGACACCCACACTTGCTTAGATCCGAGATATTGATTGGGAGCACGCACGCCCGCACACACACGCACACAGGCCCCCGGACGCGCAGGGCATTTCTATAGTCCCCTTTGGCCAAATAAAGTTAGGGTGGCGGACCACAAATAGCACAAACATAGGGCCAAGAAACTTCTAAGGGTGATCACAAAACAAACAATACTTACTGTAAATTAACTGTTTTTGCCTATTGTTTTAAATGAGTGCAAGGGTGACTTTTTCTGATTCACAACAAAATTAGTTTAAAAAGAAAAGTCTTTCTTTAGTGTAATGTGAGAGCGATTATCTGAAATCTTGTTCCAATCCAACTCGGTTACATGCTAAAAATTGCCAAATTAGAGCAGTGATTTACTTCAAAATGAACGCCAAATTTTTGGATTTTTGTGTCATGAGCATGGTCATGCATGCGCAGTTCCTAAATGACATGATACGGACGTTGGGACGCGCTCCGAGGGGTGATACAGGATACATACATCTAGTCAGTAAGATTGAGGTGATTATCCAATTGAAAATCGGGGATATACTGATGGTAACAAAAGCCTTATACGCAGGCCTGCTTATACGTGCCTGTTGGGACACCCACCAAGTACTGGGGATGAGAGTCAGACTAATTTAACCCTAATGCCCATCTGTTTCTAGCTGGTAGGTAGTGAAAGAATACAGGGAAAGGGGAAGGAAAAAAAAATGAAAATTGTGTTGGACTCGAACCAGGTCTCATGACTGGAGATACCACGCTAACAACAGTGCTCGATGGCCCGGCCCAGCGATTTCATGCCCATTGTTCCTTGTTTGATTGACACCCTCACTACATCCCAACTTTCTCACTCAGGGTCGTGGGGATTGTTGCGAGATTGCATTGGCCTTTGGGTATTGGGATTTTACCTTCTTGCTTTGTTTTGGCCATGTCCAACACTAATAAACATAGCACTACAAGCAGTGGCATAGCCACATGGGGGCACTGGGCATAACGGCGGTGGGCCGTTTCCCCCCCCCGCCGCTCGACGACTTTTGCCGGGAAATAAAATGCAAAATCATGCTAACTCACCTGTTTTTTAGCCCTCTGGCGGGGAAAATTGCCTTTTGACCCCCCGAGAGGCAAATTTCCCAAGACGGGAAATTTGTCCCCCTCAGAGCGGCGTAGGCCGATACTCCCGCTGGTGGGGGCAAAGGGGGGGGGGGCAGAGTGCCCCCCTAAAGAAATTGTTGTTAAAAAAAAAAAAAAAAAAAAAACACATTTCATTTAAATCAGCCCCCTTTTCGGATTCAATTTGCCTGCGACGGTAAATTTTTGCTTGTGATCGGACAGTCGTTGCACCTACCGGAAATTGCCCCACCCGGAACCCCTGGGCTGGCTACGCGCCTTACTTTTGGTGCAATACCAGGTTTTGGGGTATTAGGAATCCTGCTATGCAACTTTCATCCCACCATAGCCCTTCATTTTTTTTGCTTAAATTGGACTCCGAGGGCGCTTTCCCATAAATGCGCATGTCAATTGAGTATGGTGATTAACATGCAAAAAGTTTAATAGTTTTTATTATGAACACATGCTGAAAATTTGACCTGTGGGTGGTGTTTTGCGGTTTTATAACAACTGCCCTCCATTGAACCCCCACGTAAGAAAGTTCGTTGACCCGTAATTCAATGGAATTTTTTTTCGTCAAATTGTTCAATTAATGCCAGAAGACATGGTATGTGTACACAGCTCTAATCTTCAGGAAATGATGCATCAACAATTCTGATGTGGCCCACCAGTTAACATTTAGAACTTTTCATACAATATGGTCTGTTTTTTTAATAGAGTTGGGCAACCTAAAATGGTGGATTTGTTGCATTCCTGTGTTTCATGCTTGTGTAGTTTGTTATTTTTATATGAGACAGAGCTTGTTTTTGGTATTATTTTTTTTCTTGGACATTGGCCTTCCAATTCTGAAGCAAAAAATATGATGTCAGTTTCTACTATTACTGGTAACTCGTCAGCGTAAAAGTCAGGGGGTCGATCATGTGGCGGAGGAGCAAGTGGCGGAGGAGCACAATACTACAAATGGGTGCTACGGGCAAACAAAGCATGATATTAGTTTCAAATATCATAGGCAGGTTTAGGTTGTGATCCTCTTTACTTTCAGTACTAAAAATCTAGAAACCAACAAATGTTTGCGACAATCTGAAAAGCGCCCTCGTGCTCAATTTTGATCAAAGAGGCCAATTTTCAACACGAAAAAACGCCGCTTTGTCGATTCTCTTCTAAACTTTCATAATTGGAATTGCTGTTTGCTGATTTTACATCGAGTAACACATCTCAATCATGAAAATGTCTATTCAAATACCAGATATAGGGAAAATAGAGAAATCTATCTCTCATTAATTTTGGACCACCCTGTAGCTGTGTAATGGAATGGTATTTTTCCGGATAAAGTTGTAATGGCTTGTGGGCAATTTTTTTAATTAAATTAAACAAGTGCAAATTTGTATCATAAACTGTAATGTTGGGGTGACACCTAAACTGAATACCTTTTCCTTACTTATTTTGCCTGTTACCACCCCTGTATATGTATGAGTCACCCTGTACTATGAAGCCATTGTATTGTTTTTCTGAAACTTCTGCAGAGTGGTATGCTCTCATAATATATGTATGTAATATAGGTAAAATGTTTACATGTAAACGTTATATCATCAAACCTGTAAAATCAATGTAGTATGCCTAAAAATGGCGGGCACATGCAACGCAATTGGGGTCCCAACTTAAAAAACATTACCATAGTGGTACTTTTTTTGGGAAAGCGCGCCCTCGCATTCCATTTTTAGCACTAAAACTGCTATAACCTCGAGACAACGAAAGTTCGTGGTGGAAATCGAAATTGCATTGAATGATTCCTTGCAGTCCAAAACATCGGTATTGCCACAAAATGAAGGTGGATTAAACAAACACTTATCAAGTTATGGTCAAAAATTGATTTTGTGGCCAATTTGGTGGCCATTTTGGATTTAATTGTTGATGCACCCTGGTTTAGCACTTAATAATTTTTTTTCTTCGAAAATGGGATAAGAATCATTAAGTCATCATTTTTAGCCTTGTTCAAAGTGATCTGAAACTACCCAAATATGACCCTCTATAGCCCACCTCTAGTAGTACAAATGAACAACATGAACAATCCATAATCTGGCAGCATCAATAGCTAGTTCCATAACTGAAACCAGATTGTCGCCATTATCTTAACATGTAACATTATCATAACGGCCTCTAGTTTCAGAACCGAGCTATTGCGGGAGAATGAACAGATAATAAACCAGTATTTATTTTCCTCCTCAATTTACAATAAAACACAACAATTACCTGCAACTTTCTATATACGAAGAATCTCACATACCTTCTTTCCATAGTTGCAGTTTCATCAGCTTCAAACAACCACGTAAAAATTAACGATTTTGGACGTATTTTGGGAACATGGCAGAATCACATTTTTCCGTCTAACTCCAAACTATGAGCAATGTGGGGGTTAAAAGTCAAACCCTGGTCATATCTGGGTCATCTACGTGACAGACTTACAGTATGTAGAGTATTATTTGGGAGTGTTTTGAACGCAACTTCGAACGGGTTCGCGCGGTGTCGGGCCAGGGCATTGTGAACGCGCGGTAGTATCACGGGCCAGTCCGTTTTTAAAATGAAATAAATTAATATTTTTTTTTCGAAGCAAGTTTTGGCCCTGGTCTTTTTGGACTCAGAGAAGTAGTACTGATAACTTCTCTGAATGCTGGTAGTTAGGATGTAAGAATTTTTTCAAGTGGCTATTTGGGCGGGTCCCAATTTAAATAAACAGTTGTTTTTCCGTCATTCCATAATCCATTCCAGTAGCTAGATCATATCCCACGGGCGTATTGAATTCGTAAAGGAAATCTAAAAATATAACTTGAATCAAAGCAAATTATAACAGGGTAGGCTTATTTTTAGTAGAAGGAACAGTACAAACTCTGAATGCATCCTAATTATCAATTACTTGTGCCATTGTAGTGTAAAAAACAAAGTAATTACTAACATAATGGATACACACTACTTGCCGGGTTAATTTGGGCATGGGGCCTACGATGTAAATGCTGTGTATGTTGCTATGCTTGCATTCTTGAACATGATTATCAAAGTGATAGTAATTTAAGATTGGGATTTGAGTCCTTTTTGGCATCTATAATTCATGTACAACCAGTTGGAAATTATTCGTATTGGAAGAATTGCATTGTCGGAAACACTGTACTCCTCTTCCTGCCCCAAAGAAAAACTTGTTGGACCATTTGTAGTAGAAGCCTTATACTCTCCGTCATAATCCTTTTCTCTGGTTCAAGAATACGCCAGCCTTCCCGCCAGACAGAACCCTGACAAACGGAAAGGAAAAAATAAATACAATAGTCTCGCGAGTATACACAGCAACTCTCACGAGCGTAGTAGACGCCTATTCAGAAAAGGATTGTGACTGCGCGGACTATAGGGCCTTATGAAAGAAGGAGTCAAATTTTTACCCTCTGAAATGCTCGACACACCTTCGCCTCCCTTCCCCCGACACAACACCCCACACCAGTTGTACCGGTCATTATCTTGCAAATGTTATTATACTGTCAGATGAAGGCACTAATTTTGTTATTTTTATTTGCAATGATGCTGCAATTCACAAATACATTGCGCGATATGGCGATGCCCATTTATTTTTGTAAACGACTGGTTAAAAGATACAGTTCAATAATGATACGAACGCCATACACGTTAAGTCACTCCAACAAGATCCAAATGAAGCGCGTTTATTTTACGAAGTCAAATATGGCCCCGTTACACAGATCGAATATGTGATAGTGGGCCATTATAACCCACTACCACAGAAATTTCTCCATGGAATCATCTTCACGTGTTTACGCGATGTCTTGTAGAAATGTTTTAATATTCAATTTCCGCCACTTACAATGTACAAAAATGTCCAGTGAATATGCAATTATTCACACTTACCGGACAGTTTTATAACAATGATGCCAGCTTGAATTAAAAAAAGAACTCGAAAAAAGGGTTGAATGAATGAAAGTGAAAGATCAATAATTATTCATCCTTGTCTACAGAGACTTTTGTTTGGTGGGACAAATAAACGCATGCTGACCTGAGGTCAGATAGATTCGTGACCTCTTTGGAGCCGGCAAACACCCAAGGTCAAAATTTTTTTTATACGCGTAACAGGTTTTAACTTCTCATTCTGGGGTTTCAAATGAAAAAAAAAAGACGATAAATGGTCTTTATTAGAACTTCAATTTTTTAAATATCCATTGCAATACTGTTTTCCATGATGAATACCTCGGCTCCGATTATAAAAAAGGAAGCAGAAACTACTTTGTTCAGCGGAATAAGAAATTTAAAAAACATTTGTTACACAACAGTCACAGTTATTGTAAGGGAAAATGTTTGCACTTTTTATTGTTCAACTTTTTTATGGTTTTCTTTCTTGGAGCGTTAAAATGCAAAAATTTTAAAAATTGCGAAAGTGTTTTGATTCAATAAGGGTTATAATATTTTTGTTGCAAAGAAATTATAAACCAAATAAAAAAAAACGTTCACAATCTTAAAAATCGCCAAAAAATAATTATCGCGAAAATAGTTGCCAACCTTGTTTTAACTCTACCATGGGTCAAAGTGCATGTCCATCACATGGAGTTCGTGGCTCTTTTGCACGAGAGTAACACTGTTCACTTCAGGAATTACTCCGTTTTTGTCATTGCACGTTTACAACTGAAATTGACCATGTATGTAAGCATAGTGTACCTGAATGCTAGAAAATTACAATGACACAAAGTTTGATGGGAAGGTAGCATTTAGTGATATATGGCAAGGTAGCATTTTCAAGGCCGAGGGAATCAACAGGTTAAGTCAATGTATATAGCTGTTGTGGTGGTAGAGGGTTGCCTCTGGGAGAGCCGAATACCACCTTTGATTGGGTAAATATCCCGTTTGTGGATATATCCTAGCTTAACTGACAAGTTCGTCGATTACGCATGCGTCAAAATTGGATGTCAAACGGAGGGAAAACTTCTCTCGAGAAATTCTGAAGGCCCTTATATTTACAGAAATTTTATCGCCCTGGAAGGACAGATCAAAAATGAATGGTTACACGTTGATTGACGAGTATCTAGAGCACAAACACAAAAAAAAACTGGAGTGTTATTATTTTGGACAAAAATAGTGGTTTTTTGGGAAAGTGTAAGGCATAGGACAAGGCGGCACTTCCGCAAATTTTTCGACTTGTTCTGGTTATAGTACATTGGCAATTCTTGGTTATAAGCCCCCGTAATTATGACGTCACAATTTAACCCCCTAGCCTACTGAAAACTTGTTCATGAGCTGTTTAAATGAGAAAGCTGTCAGGTGTGCTGGTCATCTGGGCTAATTGTTATATTCAGCGATAAAAATGTGCTTTGCGAAGATTGAATTTTAGTAGAGTCAACCGTAGCAATATATCTCTTGTTATAAGCCCGTGCTATTGTTTTCCTAGAAATTAACAATAGAACGGGGCTTATAACAGAGGCTATATAAGAGAGTTTGATGCTATTCAAACCTATATAACTCCTTGTTATAACCCCGTTCTATTGTTTTCACTAGAAATTAACAATAAAACGGGGCTTCATACAAGAGTAAGAGATAGATTTGAAAGCATCATTCCTAAGTATTTCCACCCGTCCGTAGACAAAAAGGGGATTTCTTTCTTTTGGGGAATATTGTCCAGCAAAAGAGGGTTTTAGTAGTTTTGGGGGGAAAGACGTTAATGAAGGAAGGAAACGAGTGAACGGGCTTATAAATCCTCCGCGTTTTTATTCCGTTCTTTTTTGTCAAGACAAGTCCAATTGAAATGAATCTCTAAACGGAATAAAGCGCAATATTTTACCTAAGTTGAATGTTCATAAATGGAAAATTTTAATAGGCCCCGTTAACTACATAATCGGCAAAGTGCGGACTCTCTGATATTTTCATTGGCAATCCTTAATTAAAAAATATAATCAAATTTTGTGTTTGAAGTGGGAATCGAACCCGAAACTCTGTATTACAAGGCGAGCGACTGAGACGCACGCCATGTAATCCAGCCGACAGATCGTGGCCTTTTGTTATACACTTAAATCAATATACATTAACAGTAATAAGCTCACGTCCCCCACACCCATCTCCATATTATTTCTATTTCACAGAAAGCCCCTTTAAATGTTATAAAAAAAGAAAAGTTTTTTTTCAAAGTACATTAACTTTGTTTTGGCAGACAATAGGCCCTTTCCGTAAAAGAAAAACGATCAATGTCGAGTCTAATATACCTTGTGATAAGTGGTGGCTTTTAATTTTGCTATTACTTGGTGATGATTTAAATTGTGTGAATAAAATAGTGAGATTGTTATACGCCTGACCGTTCACCACACTCACCGCAATGCAACACCTACCGTATAACGGGGGAAAAACTTAGTAGCAGATTTTCAACAGAATAGGTTATGAGATCAACGTTGTTATTATCGACAATCCCCGCATCAAACAGAATGTTTAATTGAATTCTGAAGGAAAACAAAGATATAATTAACAGGGCCTATAAAATCTTCACTTCTATTCGGACATTACCAGTACATTGTCTCTGTGGGAATAAAGTTTCTGTTTCGAAATCACTTCAACCCCGGACAATTTGGACTATAATAAAACTGAATAAAACGGAGTTTTATTAAGCCCCGTTCACTCGTTTCCTCTTACTTTTACCTTCTTCCCCCCCAACACTACTAGACCCCTCTTTTGCTGGATCAATTATCCCCCAAAAGCCGATCCCCTTTTTGTCCCTAAGGACGGGTGGGAATACTTAGAATGAGGCTATTCAAACTCTATATATTACTCTTGTTATAATCCCGTTCTTGTTCTCACGTCGAAATAACAATAGAACGGGGCTTAAAACAAGAGTATTATATAGAGAGTTTTATGCTATTCAAACTATATTTGTTCTCACTCGACATTAACAAAGAACGGGGCTTATAACAAGAGTATAAATAGCCTTTCATCTAATGTATTTCCACCCGTGTGGCCTAGCTAGCTATTATGTGGTGGTGACCCCCGAGATACACGTGCTTTAGTGTAAGACTATTAGTGGCGTGTCCATGCTTAACACTGGCGACGGCGATATGAATTGCTACCAAGATTTTCAGCAAGAACCATAACTTGTTTTCAGTAACTAGTGTGTCCAAATTGGTGACTTCATACTTCACCGGGGCTTATTGACAAGATTTTGCCTGTACATTTCCCTGTTTACCGGAGGTAAACCGAAAACCAGAGATCCGTAAATTATCACGAGCGGTTAATATACAAATATTGACTGCTCATGATGGAAATGGTGGAAAATAACTACCACCGCGAGGTGACTGGAGACCGTGGCATACATATTTTCCCGAGACGAAGGTCGAGGGACATAGTAGGGCCCATGGTCTCCAGTCACCGAGGGGAGGTATTTGGCACCATTTCACGAAAATTTATTACAAGAAGCAGTCAATAGTTTGTTTTAGATAACATATAAAATATTTCAATCATTTTGAAAAACTTGCCAGTCTCGTTGAGATCAGGCTACCACCGCAACTCATGATGACCTCAAAGCCGGACTCAAAGCTAGTCCAGTCGATCATGGTTTCAATCAATCGCTGCTCCCTCGAACTGGCTTAGACATATTTGTCTACTTAAGCATTGAGATTTCTTTCTTTCTCCAGTTTGAGGTAAAAAATTCACAGAAATTGGCCCAGCGGTGAAATGTAAACACCCGTAAACACCCCCATTTCAAGTCAGAAGTCTTATTGATGCAGTGCCAGAGGTCGGGTCGCTGATCGTGTCAGATCAATCACCGTGAGGCATATCTTTTATAATAACACATAAAATATTTCTGCTGTCATTTGATGGTGGATACTATATCACGTGACATAACATATTCGGACTAGTTCCAAATATTTCACAGGAGGGGAAAAAAGTTCCCATAAAAACTATATTTTCCTTCCCCCATCACGGTGAAAGTTCTTTTTAGGGAACTTTTTTCCCCTGCATTGGTATCATGCCATCGCCATGTTGACCTCGGTTTTGGTTATCCAGAACTAGCCAAGTAGCAAGCTGACTGGAATAGGCTTGACTGAGCTCCCAGAGCCGGCTAGTTTTCTTTCAGAATCAGCCAGCCTTTTGATACATTTACCTTCCTTCAGGACATAATATACTCCACATCTAAAAAGGCGTAAAAAGACTGCAATACCTGAATTTGAAGTTAAATCAAACACAAAAAACCAAAAAAGAAAATCACAACACACAACCAAACACGAAAAACACAAAACCCAACGACAACGCAAAAGGACTCATCAGCTATATTCTATAATTGCTCTGG
>JAMKCH010047144.1:0-62214 GCA_023653785.1 Ophioderma brevispina
AATTAGTAATCTGCTGTTTTTAGTAATATGCTTCCATGTGAGGGAGAAAATGTGAAAAATCGGACCATGATCAGGTCACTCGCCTTTAAAGGGGGATGGCCCGATTTAAGGATATGAAGTTTTCATCTTGATAGATTGGCCTTCACTCGAAAACCCCATCTGTAAAGTTTCGCGCCGATATTTCAATCCGTTTTGATGCGAGAGCTAAAAACGTGATTTTGTAAGCCCCATAGAGTACTGTGTAAAATTAATATTGGTCAACCAAAATGGGGCATATTTTCACTCATAACTTCCAAACCAAACACCCTTTGGCTGCAAGATTTCACAGGGTAAATGAGAAAATAGTAGCTTACTTCTGATGCCAAAATGTTGACACTTCCGGTAAAATCTGGGGCTTCTGGGGAAGAGGCTATTAGCGATCGGGCCATGGACCTTTAATAGGAAGCCTAAATATATTACCGATTGCAATTAGTTATCCGTTCCTCTTGTAATTTGTGTGTATAGTCATAAACAGAAATATGTATGTGTGTGCTACTGACTTTGCCACCAAATTGCCAATTTTTGCTTTCTATCAGGAATGTTTGTGTGCGCTATCACTTTTTCCACCAAAATACTAAATTTGTACTAAATTTGTTTACAGTGTATTTGCTTTCAACCACATTCCAATTAAATAAACATGTACATATGTATATGTATTCACCTTCTTAGATACAGAAATAAACATTTTTAAATAAACACTGTATTTTGAAGTAGTGGTTCTTTCATTTCCATTGTTATTTTAAGGGTCATTTTGTGATCAGACAGCCTAAGTTATGTATGTGTGCATTATCTATATACAGATTCTATTTCATCTGCAAGACAAATTTTTGACAAATTATGATAACCTCTGAATGAGACAATGAAATATATATTTACCCTTAATGCCCAAAAAACACCATCAGAATCAACTGAACTTTTTGTAACATCTAATCCACAATATACTAAACAAAGGTACTGAAATCAGAAAATACACCTTTAATAACAATATATTGGAGTCTTTGGAGAGTTTAAAAACATCAATAAAAGCTATACTATTGTCCGTGTCTCTACCTCTGTGCAGTGATGTCATAACATTTATGTCCACGTCAAGAAATGCCGTCTTCGTTCGCTTGCATAAAAGCGCCGTCGCTTCAAGTCAGCGTGAGCAATTACTCTTGCGATCAATAAATCTCGTACTGATGTCACTGCATGGAGGTAGAGACACAGACTATATAAAGATTATTCAATTTTTCATAAAAGAATGACATTTTAAAAGAATGACATTTGAGCTGTTTGACCCCATACAAATTGTCTCTTATTTTTAGAACAATTTTAAGCAGTGGCGACACAATTTTGACAACTGATATAAGTGGGGACATGCAAGAGCTATCATCTCTGCAAAAATCAGACAAATCCATTGCGGGAATCTTGCCATATAGGCCTACAAAAGTCACGATTTGTATGTTATAGCGCCCTCTATACGCCCATTCTCCATAGAAAGACGTGGAAAACTAGATTTTTAAGAAAAATCATATTTGCCCGCAATGAAATTTCGTAAAATTTACACAGAATGTAGTTAGTGGACTAAATATTCCAAATCAGTTGTCAAAAGTGTGTCGCCGGCGATAATTTTTGTTTTATTCTGGTTTTGTCATAATAAATGAGACTTTCAAAACAGCTGTGGGTATGGATGGATCTTTTATATATATTTCAGTTATTTTAAGATTGGGAGGAATTTGAATTTTCACCCCTGATGATCTCCTTAAGTCAAAGTGTACTATACAAGGGGTCAAAATACAAAGTTGTTTGAATCATGTTAAAAGCTTTATCATTATATTCCCCAGGTCACAAGGATTCAGAAAATTATAATTTGACCCACCTGTGACTTAGTTTTCAAGTTACAAGCCAAAATGTAAAAGGACTACCTTTGACCTCCACAGGGTCAAAATTGAAAAATAGCTTTAAATATATCCAGTCTCAAACCATTAGTCTTGCCCTAACAATCAATATTCAAAAGAGATTAGCACATGTAGAATGTTTCCTTTCAGTAGAAATATAAAATTTGTTGCCATCATATATCACAGTACAGCACCTGTATTCAATGACATTATATTGATGTACATGCACCCAGTACTTCACATTTCCCCCTTAAAGAGACAAGAACATTTCCAGAAAGAAACACTTTTGGAATGGTTACCAATGTATTAGATCACACCTGAAGTGAATTAGCTGAATACGCAGTTTTATTAAGACGATTTAGTATTTTCTGTTGTGCATGACAAGTTTAAAAAAGAAGGTTCCATGCGGCTTTGCGCGAGGTTTGCGTATTCAAAGTACACGCGAGAAAAAGACATGGGGTATCAAGAAATTCAGCAGACTGATTAGTGCAGTGGAGTACCGCATACCGCATTTTTTTTCCCTTTTTCGTAAGTGCTATCTAAACTGTTCGTGCGGTTATTTCACTGAACATGAAAGGTATTACGTATTTGTTTTTCTATTATAACTGCATCTGTGGCATATTAGCTGCGATTTTAAGAATAATGAACAAAACCTCGTTTTTTTTTGAAATCATTTTCTTGCAGTGTCGCACCACATCTAATAGGTGTTTGTGTGGTGAAATAGGAAACCTTTCAGTCAAATTCTTCACGCTGTCGTTCTCGTTGTGTTTAATCGTGTCATATCTAGGTTACTATGTTAATTGTAATTAAATTTGGTGTCAAAATGTAGCTGAGAGTGTGTAGTTTTAATTAGGAGTACATGAGCAACTTAGATACAGATGTTTGAGATTAAAAAAATAGGGCGGTCAGCGCACGCCTCGTGTTGCGTTCTGACGATATTTTGAAGTACGGAAAACGCATTGACTAGCTGCTAGGCTATCTTACCTCGACTAGACTACACCAGGTGTAGACTAGGCCTAGGCCTAGACTAAGCTATAGCCTAGCCTCTCTTAGCTTTGCTGCCCCGTTTACGTAAGGACCCTACTAGGCATTCCTCGCATTTCGCGATCTACCGTTTGGTCTATACCTGAGCTTGCATTGTCTAGCCTAGCCTACCATAACCTCAAGAACGTGTGAGAATGCCATTGCCCCCCCCCCCTCCCCAACCACCACCATCAAACAACCTTGTCCAAGGCTGATTGTTAAAATCTGAGGGGTGTTTTGGTTCTGAATATGTTTTGGGGAAAGCGATTGATTTACGTGGCAACCTAGTAATACTAATCATTTTTTAACAAGTCCGCGTTGGCACACCCGCGCTTTGCGTTGATGTAAATTCGCCCGAAATGGGCCTATTGCGGAATATAGGTACCGTATTGACCGGCCTGCCATAAAGACAAGCTTTTAGTTAAATAAACAAAACCTTACACACTTTTTGTAAAAAAACAATTTAGTATAATAACAATGAAAACGCTACCTTTTTTTAAACGCTAAGGTCACTTTCGCCTTTCTAGCTTTATTTTGTCAGGGTGCTTTTGCACAAACACGAACTTAAAAGCGCGCCCTATAAGCCGCAAAATGATTAAAAATGTAGAATTCGCCGTGCATAAATGCGACTTACATTTTTTTATCATATCTCAAAATCTATCAGCCAATTTTGAACGAAATTTAAAATGAGTACAATAGAGAAGGGGCTCTGCTCAAAAGTGTAATTACAAAGTATTATACAGCTGCTAATTATTGCCTATTAAAGGGTACACACCACAATTAGAGTGGACACAGCACATATCAGTCCAAGGTTTATCACGACTGTAGTACCTCTTGTGTATAAATTTGTGAGATATTCTTATTAATTCTGTTGATTCTTTTGACCAAATTTTTTTTTACAGAACAGGATTGAATGTTGTACTGACCATTGTAAAGACAAACCAACATCGAAATTTGAATGAATTCTAATGTGTGATCGGCGTATAAACACAAAGGTGCCTGCAGGAGGCTAAGATGTCGGAGTGAACCGTGAAAAGTACGGCATCTAACAAATCATAAATATCTAAAATCTAAACGTCAATGCTATCTTCATTTCGATATGTTGTAGAGAATTTCTACTCTTTGTATTAATATAATCCTATTTTCCAAAACGAGAGGTACCTCGAGTTATAGCCATTAAGGGACTATCATTGTACACATAAAGCCTATGGCGCGTGCAATGGTGGTGTGTACTCTTTAATTTGACGAAAAAGCAAAGCATGGTTTTCTTAGAGAGTTTGACATGTGACGTCAACAACAAATGTACTGCCCGGCACTATGCGTGAGCATCTGCATGGCTTGTGCTTTTACATTCACACTCAATCAGCGTGATAAGGTTTTGAATGCTGTAACTGTATGGGCATATTCGTCGCACCTCTAACATGTTAGTACACCAGGTGCTAACTGTGTTTGTAAACATTGATGTCACCTCATCTATAGGGACGATTACGATACAGCAAGTTTGTGGTTTTCTTTTGTACTTTTTTGCCACAATACTTTGAAATGTCTTGGTAGGTTGTTTGAAACTGATCCAAGTTTCAAGTGCAATTTGAGCGAAATAGTAGTCTCCCATTACAAAAAATATCCTGTCACTTTTAAGCAAAACATTCTAGACATATGAAACTATTTTTGAATAGTGTTAAACAAGTGAAAATTTGATGATTTAATGGAAAGGGAGAACACGCGATATGCAAAGAAAATAAAAAATATGTGGAAAAAACCTTTTTTCGCGTATAAATTCAATATAACTATGTACAAATCCATAAATGACCTACCTCTGTGGGACAAACACCAAATAGTGAAAAAAAATGAAAGTATTTGAAGGAAATTTGTCCAAATACCATCATCCCCACATAGATATACAATAGCGAGTGCACGACTCAAATCTACACCAAACCTATTGTGTTTACACCAGTATATAATAAACATATGATTGTGTTTGAGTTCAAACTGTACAGGTCATGCGTCCAATATTAACGCTATAAATCTGAGATCCACACGAAGGCGTTTTTTGCTCTCACGTCAGAATTTTGATACGCACTATAGAAATTACAGAATCGGATAAAAAGTAGTCCTTGTATTTAATACATGGGTTTAAAGCCAACTACGTGCAGGTTATGTTAGCAAGTATCAACATCTATGCCAGTAAACAAAACAACCAAAATAACAATTTAGATTTTTTTTGTTAAGTTTCGGTCAGCAAATCGTGCGTATCCCTTAAAATCGGTGCTCTCATCATCCTTTAGGGGCCAAAATTGACCTTTGATGGTTTGGATTGTGAAGTTTGAAAACTATACATTGTGGATAAGTGAAAGTACTTTTCCGACTCCTTGTGACATGGGGAATACAATGGTGTTGTTTTAACAAGATTCAAACAACTTTGTACTTTGACCCTGGTAAACACCCCTGTACAACACAAAAGATTCTAGGAGACTCGCCGGGAGTCAGTGTCAAATGCCTCCCAATCGCAATATGAACTTTGAGAGATGTAAAATACTCATGCATAATGCCATTATTTTATAAAAATTTCCAAAATAGTTTTTGTTCACTTGAATTTAACCAGCGCACCATTAGAACCAGACAAAGGTATGGTCCTGTGCAACTCCCCCCCCCCCCACCCCAATATGTACAGAAATCAGCATGGGCCGGAACACGAGATGTTATTATACATGCTACAAATGCAAATTGAACATTTCATATTTTGAGAGACCTATTCATATGCATCGGTAGAGAAGTTAGCACAGGAGTATAGATGATGTGACCTCAATGTTTTTTCAACTCAATGCCAAAGGACTGGCCCTTCAATATGCTTGATCAAACCATTACATTCTATGGCCTTCTCTGTACTATATGAAGTGGAAGGATCAAGATTTAAAAGCAGGGTTCTGAAAAAACATGCACGCACAAAAGAAAAACAGCCACTGGCAACAACTGGGCAGGGGCAATACCTCGCAGTCCACCTCATCTAAAGAGTCTCCTTAGCATGCTAATAGAATTAATGCAGTAACCAATTGATTTCCAGAAATGCTCATTACTTTGTTGATGATCTTAATGAATTCTAAATGTTGACATAGCTGATAACAGCTTTTATCTGCTTTCCACACGATCTAAGTCAATATTTAGTAAAGTCAAAATCACATTGGTTTTTTTAAGATGAGTTCAGCTATTTTCAACTAAATACTAGTCATGCATGCACCATTACACCTTATAGTTCTAATCACTATGAGCCATTAAAGGTGCATTTCGATGCCCACCTGAGCACATTTATTTTTGTGTATGATTAACTAGATGTATCCTCAAAACGGTTATTTCAAATTACAGTTGATTACAGTTGCGTTTTGATGTTATGGAGCGAATTAGTGTATTGCGCTGCCTCATAGGCCACGTGTGTAATTTTCCTGCCGTTTGCGGACAGGAAATACAACATTACGAATTTTCTCATAGAGGAGATCAAATTTGGCACGTAGATTAGGCACCATCTGTACGCAATCGACAGTTCAGATGATATAAAAATCTCAATTTCTTTGAGGTAAATCGGGGGGACGAGGCTTTGGATCATACAAAATGCCCCTTAAGTCTCAATTTCCAGGGCATGGTCGTACTTTTTCCTTCACCTGTGTAGTTAGAAATACAACCCTTGTTTTGGGGGTATGATATATGATACCCAATCACACAATGTAAGTTTATTTTCAATGAGCTGTACAAGTATAACCCCTCTTGAACTGTTTCCTTGGTGGATGAGCAATATTGTAACTCATAGTGAATTATAAGCTTTCCAAAGGAAACATTTAAAAATCAGTCTTTATGCTTTATGTTTAATTACTTATCACATAAACTAATTGTTATTTGTACTAGCATCATTATGCCTAGAAGCCTCTGTAAGGTTACCCTCTGCAAGACCGAACGTAAGAAGACTGAAGTATAATCCCCAGGGATTTATCCTTTTTAAGGGATTTTAGAGACGTGCCTAATTGCCTATGGAATTCGGGCGGTGTAAATATACATCTTGACTGTGCCCGCGCCATAACACTGATGTTGCCGACGGTGAGTGTTACGTCCACGGGTGTTCCTAATTGGATGGGTTAATGTTCGTATTTCGCAGGTAAAGGCCGATGCTCTGATTGGTTCGGTTGTCCATCAGTTGTCATATAAATCACCAATTTTTAATTTCAAACTTGATCGCTCACTCTGAGCGTTTGACCTCAACGAACAAACATGGATCTTCAAGAAATTTCACTACCACGCGGCAACGGGCATGTTTTACTGAAAGATAAGAAGTGAAGGGCCAGACTCACCGAGATTTCGGCATCTGAGACGGGGGTGCAGTTTAAATCCCGTGGTGGGGAATTACGCACAACCACGTACCCCCTGATGTGACAGTTCCTGAAATTCAGAAAGAGAAGGAGAGTATAAACGGCTAGGAAAATCACCCGGTTTTCTGTCCCGAACGTGTATGAAAATGGCGAATAAATACGTATAACAAGAAATAAGACCCCTACCAACCCCCAAAAGAAGAATATTACATTTCCTATACCCTCCCGCCCAAAAAAGAAACCCCCACTCCTCTGAATGCGGATGAAATCGCGGTCCCTCTTATCTGAACTATCAATAGGTAACTTGCGACTAATCTAAATCCTTATTACTGGGACTTATCGATGATGTAATTTAGTTCGGTGTTTGAAGAATTCGGTCTTGCAAGGGAATGCCCTATGTAATTGCACACCCAATGCAGCTAATACACATTAAAAGCTTTTGGATATCAGTTTCAATTTTAGTTCAGAACTCCATGCAATATGTATGACAAATAGGCAATGCAATAATGTGCAGTAGATTGTGGTCTACAAGCACATGAGCAGAGGTTGTCTCAACTCCCATGCACAGTTTCATAACTTCCTATTCATCAGGTAATTAAGATACACCTCCTGGTTTTTGGGTAGATAGAAGATGCCGAGAGCCACAAGGTCGTTTCAATGCCAGATGGCATTTACAGTACAACCCCCGAACTATGTCCTTGAGATAGCAATAATTGTAACTCTAGTGAAGGCTTACATTTAGAAACCACTCTGTTGTTGAACTCTATACCATTATGATGCAAAACAAGTCCATTGAATATACATATGATGACATGAAAAAAAACAACTACATAATTTGTATTTCATTTTCCAAGGGGCTGTCCTTCTCCCCCCCCCCCCCCGAAAAAAAGAACAAATTATAGGGGCAATTTCACTCACATACGTTTGTCAAGGGCAGTAAGTAAAGAAAAGACACTTTAGGGAATGTTGTTTGGGGTCCCCAACTGTGTGGGTATTCATGACCAGAGGCCTCATTTATGGATTTTACACAGGCCTACCCACTTCATTTACCAACATTTTTTCACAGCGATGAGAAGATATATGCCTTATACGATATCCCATCCAACAAAAATACTTTTATACATAAGGAAAAATCAAATGTAAATCTTAAAGAACTTGTAGCGCTGCCTATCTTGCAATACTACCTTAAATCTGTCCCCCAAGCTCTTCCCATTAAACTAAACTAAAAATTGAGTGCCAATCTTAAGAGCCAGATTTGATACCTGCAAGATATTCAGACATCCTGTTGTCAACATTCATATTTCAATAAATGGGAGCTATATGGGACACACTAACATTGCTCATAACACAAATACCATCATACCAGCTGAACTGAAATGTTTGGAAATAATTTTTTTTTTAACAATCTATTTTTTTTTTTTTTAAAAATTGATTTAAAACAAACTGTATTTAGTCACTTAATTGTCATATTCATGATTAGAGCAATATTCTTCCTTTGATTTCATTAATAATGCAGACTTTTTTCTCTTCCTCCTTGTAATTCCAAACGGCAGTTGTTTGGAAATCCAATTTGCCAATTGATATGGAAAATCCCAATCAAAAAGTACCTACTGTGAGGTATGGATCTAGTCTTGTACATGTTGTACGCTGATAATTTTGAATCGACAAGTGGGAAGTGTTCTGAAACTCGATTGTTCTGCTATTCTTGCAAAACAGAAGACAGTATAGTTCCACATTGAACTATGATAATAAAGACCTAGGAATGGTTAACAATGGGGGTGTTTCTTATCATTGTTTAATGATATCTTACTTACACAAAAACACTAAATTCTGATTTCATTCATGTAAACATTTTGTCCCTTTCTGCTTTGATTTCAGGTTCGTTCTGGACTTTACAACCTGTTCATATACATACTACCCATAGGAATGTTTCATAGGAATGTAGCCGATATGATACAACTGTAATGAATGTATTTTGTGTATAATGGTCTTTGTCAGTTGTAACTATCTTTTAGTAATCTGAATATTTTGCGGTGCTAATTTTAAAAGTTTCATTTTTAAAAAAAATAAAAGATATTGAAAGACAATTTATCCCATATCAAAGATTTAAGTAAACGTTAGTTCTAAAAGATATACAAAATAAACCATGACAATACAGAAGAAATTGATGATACACTAAAAATGTTGAAATGCTATTACCATTTTCAGTGGGAGTTTCCGTACCCTGACCCATCTGACACACTTTCCACCTTCAGGGAATAATTAAAGCACAGGTTTATTCTGTTAAGGTTTCCGAATTCATAAGTGTGTCAGATAAAAGTGTGTCAGATGGGTCAGGTTATGGAAACTCCCATTTTCAATGTGGTAACTACAGTAACTATTATTGCACCTCATGGGGTAGACTGCTAACAATTTTAGTGTTCTAGCGGTTTTGACATATTGAATTCATATTTAGAATACTTGTACCTACAATGATATAAAACTATTGGCATTTTTTTTTTAAATCAGTTGCATTTGCTTTATCATGGAAATGGCCAATGGCCCAAATGCCAAGCATAGAGCACCATCCATTGATCACGACCATATCCCATGGGGCCCAGAGCTCGGAGTGTTTTGACCGGGAAGAAAAAGCTTGAAAATCATGCTAAATCAGCCTTTTTTGCCTGCTCACTGGGAAATGTTCACCTCTAATCATGAAATTCTGCCTCAAAACCACCTCCAACTGGGAAAATCAGCCTCAAAACCGGGAATTTGCCCCTCATACAAGTGACCCTGTTATGCCCCTGCTGTACACCCTGGCATAAGAAATTTGACTTTTTCTGCATGTACAGGGAAGATGTAACTTTCCTAACTTGTCTAACCCTCTGAAACACAAGCCTTGATAGGCAAGGTCAAAGGTCATGGTTATACTGTGGTCAAAATTTCATAATTCTTATGAAATCAAGTTAAAAACCTATACTAGTCTCATCACAAGGATTAAAAAAATGCAGCATTTGGAGTTCAAAGGTAATAAACATGCACCTATATGTCATAGCAGTTAATGACTGTTATCATGGCCGTAGGCCATATTTGACCCTTTTATTTTTACACTCTATTGTAAACTTCCCTAGTTTGTGCCAGCTACAACAATTTAGTTCTTGATAAACGCCTGGTGACAATTCTACTTCTTACACGCCTACCAGGAACAATACAGTTAAATCGAATGCTATATCAGGGATATATAGAGACAAGTCAAATTATAAACTCTATTCAGGCCACCTAAATTTGGGGAATTTCTGTAACCTGACCCATCTGACACACTTTTTTCTGACACACTTATGAATTCGGAAACCCTTCACGGAATAACGCACAGGTTTATTCTGTTAAGGTTTCCGAATTCGTACGTGTATCAGAAAAAAGTGTGTCAGATGGGTCAGGTTACAGAATCTACCCCATATTTGTTATAAGTTGGATCAATTCTGTGCTTTTGCCAAAAAAGCAAATAACCACTGGGAAAATATGCTTGCCGCATGAATACAATGTTCACAAGTAATGTTCATTGTATTTTTCTAGTCGCTTATACATACATATACACTTTGATCAGCAGACCAATTTCTGTAATATGTCATTCATATCCATTTTGCTTTCTGAGTTGCTGAAACTGCACAAAATCTGCTAAACAAGCAAAACAAGAGATGGACCAATGAGATTCATTACACTCGGTGATAACATGTTGATAATTGTGTATATATGCTCACCGGCGGTGGCGGCCAAGAAATCCCAAATTTAGATGTCACTGGTTTAACACGTACACACTAAATCTTGACGAAAAATTCTATTTTTTTAATGTTATAAAGCAATATTTTCTTATTCCAAAACTGTTGGAGCTGAAGAATCAGCGCCACTGTAAGGGTTATTTCTGAATTGCATGAATAACGGACGAGGACGAGATCATGAGTACCCATGACCGACCTCCATTAAAGCACCTAAATCAATTTGAGGTTTATGTCTGTGTTGCTGTAGCTGTTATCTATTTTGTTTCTTATTGGGTAAGTTGCTATATTGAAAGAGGCTTGGCTGCTATCGTCTGTATGCTAACACTGCCCTCTGGTGTTTCACAGAAAGTGGTCTACTGCTTTGTGTCATTGGCTTACCTGTTTAGGACAAAACCAATGAACAATCGATAAACAGATTTCACATTAATACACTATTTCAGGAGGTTATATTATGTATAGGTCTAGCATTCTTCCATTGCTGTCTGCACTGGTTGTGAATCAGCGACGGGAGAGCTACTACTGTTGCTCAAGTCTGGCTGTGTACTAATGCTTTGCACTATCTGTGTGGCTGGAATACGACTTGTCTTCACATAGTTATGACTTACAGGTGCTGACGTTGTTTGCTGGTTGCTATGGTTACCAGTTTGGAAGTTAATTTGGGTGGAAGGAAGAGTTGAAGCTGTATTTGACCCGGTAAAGGTTAATTGGGCATTGCTATTAGGTGAGGGGAGTGCGGGGAAGGACCCCGAAGCAGTATTTGGCCGTTTCTCGCTGTCATTCTCTTCATCTGCATTGTATACCACCTGAGGCATCAGCCCACCCTCGAACGCAATGTTTGGCTGAAATACGCTATTCTTCTCTCTCGTCAGGGATGTTTTGGGCCTCTCGTATATCGACGGCACTTGTGGATTTATATATATAGCTGTCTTCTGCAATGGTAGAGGGGCGTGTTCAACAGTCCCTGTGTTCATATTGGTTTGAACGTTTCTATTTGGTTGCATGTGCCTGTGTGTGAACTCATATGTAGTTACAGGTTTGGCCTTCAGATCTTCAGGATCAACTGCAATAGGATCGTTGTAGGGAATAGTGATCGGTGGTCGGAGTTGCCCCATGTCAATCGCTGCTTTGGGTTTGGGTATGGTGTTCACAAGGATCTGTGGGGAAGATTGCCGGTCCGAATCCCTGATGTTTCCCGATAGACCGATTCCAGTGGACCCGCTTGGTTGATTTCTTTCTTGTGGGGAACCCATGCGATGAAGTCAGGGATGAACTTGCTCTTGTAAACACTCTGCACTTTTTTCTTGCCCAGACCCGGAAAAAAAATTAAAATGAAAAAACAAATGAGATTTTGATGAATTACGAAAACTGTAAAGAACTGTAGGGTTAATTAAATCACTTGCGGCAGTAAATGTCTGCAGCAGTCCATTGTGTTTAGCAGGCAGTTTGAGGTGGCAGTACTTTCAAAATTCAATTTACAAACCAATTTCCTATTACATTTCTTTTAGCTTGTTTGACTGTGGACATGGCACATTTCAGGGCTTTTGATAAAGACAAAATATCTAATGCCCATCTTGACCTGCTTCACTCCGGGTGGCTTCTATTTGAGATGAAAGTAAGGCTGTTTAAAGGGGAACACAACTTTTTTTCAGTATCACTGTCACCAAAAAATGCCATATTTTTGGAAAATTTCACACAGACTCCATGCTTTGGAAAGTTTTACCACTGTCACCCCATACTTTTGAGGCAACTTTGAAAATTTTCACCCAAAGACCTTTTTAAATTTTGCCAAATTTTCACTTAATTACCCCATATTAACAATTTGTAACCCCAAAACCCTAATCTGGCTGTTTCTCACCCAAAAACCCGCTATTTTTGCACTTCCTCTGTCACTGAATGCCCTGGGTTTGGAAGTGCCAGCCCCCCCCCCCCCCCCCCCCCCCCCCCCCCCCCCCCCCGGAACCAACTGATATATATCTAAAATGGCTAACATGTAAATGGGTAATAATAGCTATCCTCAATAGGCAAGTAATGTGTATACATGTATGATGTTTACACGGTTTGTTTATAAGCAAATTAGGAACTGATCTCTTTGAACACCACTGCACATTACTCAATTGTGCATACCTCCTTTGGCATGGTTAAAAGGCCCAGGCTCTAAATTTTGATCACATGACTGTGTCTGTTAGTGCTATTGTTTCTGCCAGAAAGATGATCAATAACTGGACAGTGTTTCATATATTTCAAAGTGACAGAAGCCAACACAAGAGGAAGTTTGGATTGGAAAATAAAAACACAAAACTTATTTCAAATTGAAAAAAACAAACACTTTTTTGTTTCAGTCATCATTTGTTGTATTTTTTGAAAAAAACAAAAAATTAAAAAACTGAAAAAAATAAAAAATTCAATTTCAGTTTCATCTTTTAATTTTTTCTTCAGTATGTCATCATTCAAAAAATTCACCTAAAATAAAAAATTTTTTGTTTCTATAGGTCATCAACAAACTGAAGTGCAATGTCAATGGTAGCCATAGTATGAAAATTGGCACTGAAATATTTTTTATAGGCATGGGTAACATCGCACATACACTGTGAGGGCTGCATATGACTTGTACCAACCAGGTCATTGCGGCCACAAATCCCAAATGTTTAAACCATTCCTTCATGATTTAAACACGTAAAAACACACCCGAAATCTTGTCAAAAATCCCTGATTTTTTTTTTCCTGATTTATCAAGCAATATTTTCTTATTCCACAAATTTGGAGCTGATAATATCCTCCACTCTAATTAAAGTTATTTTTTAATTCTTAGATATATGAATAACGGATAGACGAGGTCATATATAGGTCATAGCAACATCCCTGACTGGCCACATCAAAGTGCCTAAATCCTTTGTGGATTGCAGACTCTTTTGCTGTTTCTACATGCGGATTTTGGGATTCCTACCGGAAATCATTTTGTTCAGACAATTCTTATGCATTGTGGGATAGGAATGCACCCACGATGGAGGAGAAGATAAAATCAATAGCGCATATATATTCTATTCTAATGTGTGTCGTGTCATACCTGTCATCACTCCATGGACGCTCGCGGTTTAGTGCGCTCTTTTACCAACTACGCGCACATTTTGTGGCGGCAAAAATACAATTGCCATCAAGAGTACTCGTACTGGTAAAATTTATGACAGAACAGCGTTTTTGCACAGTTATACAGAAAAATTACCGTATGACACAAAACCCATAGAATATATCTGCTCTATTTATTTTTTCTACTCCTACATCGTTGGTGCCTTCCTATCCACCATGCATAAAGACGATCTCGGAACAAAATGATTTCGGGTAGGACCCAAAATCCCGATAGATTCGTTGGTGAGTTGCTATATTAAACGAGGCTTGGCCACCATCACTTCATCCAACAACATATAGAGGGCAGCATTGCAATGGCACTGCAAACAAACCCACAACCATTTTTTTTTATGAGCAAGCAATGCTAACTGCGGGTATCTGATTTTCATATAAAATTGCAATCGATTGAGCCCAAATTATTGGTAGAGTATGGAGTTGCAAAATAGTGGGCGAGATGCGCGAGACCAATAAATTTTGGGCCGTTCAAATCATCTGATTTTATGATTATCATGTTTCGGATCAGATATTTTCAAACACTTGGATCCTCAAAATATCATGATAGATTTTATGTTGAAAAGCATATTATCTCACAGATCAGTTAGAGCGAAAAAAAATATCATTAAGTTATTTTTGAAAGCATAATTAAGAGTCATTTAAAACAAATTTTAGAAAAAAATACTATCTTTACACCATAATTTCCAAAAACAGTTTTCATCTTGACTTTGACATGTATTCAAAGCAAGGCGTGCGGGTTTTCCCCTCGGGTTTGTACAGCCCTAAATAATTCAACAAAAGGATCATTGCCACAGTCAAAATAGATTTGGAAGCAATCCATAACAGCCTGCTATTATTTGTGTTGTGTTAGCAACAAATAATATTGACCTTGGAAGTCGCTTTTGCTGAAGCCGGCTCTTTTTTCAAACTTCCCCACATTATGTAATAAGGAATTCATTTTTTATTTTTTTTGTAATTTAATTCTTATTCACTTGGCCAAATGATCACAATTGGATTTTGTCTTGTAGCAATAAAATCTAATGCTGTAGTCGCTATTAACTTGCTCTTTTACAACAAAGGCGATTTTCATGCGCATAGCAAGGATCCAGCACCCCAGGGTGTGGGATCCTGGGGACGACCCAAACCACAACGGCGGGGGGCCAGGGGGCAAGAGCCCCTGTGGTTGGTTCAGGGTCCCTCTGGTCTGCGGGGGTCCCACAATGCCCATGATTTTCACTAACAAAAGATGTAATTCAAAGTTAAAATATCGGTAAAATATTCCCTAAAAGAAACAGATCAGAGACATGGGGTTAGATGGGGGAAATACCATCCACAGTTAAGCCTTCTTCTTTCACTCCTCCTAAAAATCCATAAATGCCAGATTTTGCACTTAATTACATGTTGTTTTCTCCTCGCAATGAACTCCCATCATTTCCCTCAACTAAATGTTCTGGTGATGCCAATAATATTCAGGGTATTAAAGTTTTAAAACTGTAAAATTTCCCTGCTTGGGGCCGGCTTTTTAAACAAAAGGCCAATAAAGCATTAGACACTTTGATCCAGAATGTTTTGATAAAGAGGGAGACCCGGGGGCAAAATAACTAATGTAAAAAAATTACATCGCGGTCCCGAAACACGATTGTCATCTGCTGTCGCGGTTTTGTGAAGGGGCCAAAGGTCACATGAGGCAACCAACATGCACCCCACCCCCACCCCGCCCCTCCTTCACCACGTTAAATCACTGTGGCCCTTCAGAAACTCATACGGCATGGGAATATACAAGAGTTACATTGTGACCACAGTACACCACACATAAACACACACATCCACCGATAATCCCTATTGCTTTCTGACAAATTCTTGCAGACGGACACAAATAAAGTGCTAACTTTTGCAAATGACCAAATATCCCACCCCACAGTTATCCTTCCCCCAATAAGAGAGAGCCCCAACCAAAATATTGAACAACGTACATAATCCTTGCCATAAAATATGCACCCTAATTTGGTTATGCAGGTTACCTCCTACACCCCATACTGCTGAAGAGGGGAGCAAAGAAAAGGCCATCGGTAATCTTTAAACTTTTTACTTAAAGGCACTGATCAGAGATCTTCTAAAAACATGAAAGGCCGAGTGTGGGTAGCATACCTGCACCCTAACAAATTTATGCTAACAAATTTTGATGACCTTTTAAAGGTTTTCTGGATTAAGACAAATTACTGACATGCCTTAAAGAAAGAGTGAGAAGCTGTTTCCACATCCAATGTCTGCTTGTAAAATCTTGCTGGTGGCACAAGGCCATAAACAGGTAGCCACTATCCCCTGGGCAGAAACAGACTTGGGAGGGTACCACTGCTACTTACATCCTGAAAGGAAGTCAACCGTGTTGAAGGAATGAGAAAAACGGTTGTCATGGTGAGGAACGGATGCGTTGTGGGACGACTCTGTGTCAGAAAAACAACAAAAGCTGATGTTAAAAAGAATGCATAATCATTGCTACTATCTCTGTCAAATTGTGTTGGCTTGATTACCTGATGAACCTCTCTTACTAGGATTTATGAGTAGGAAATAATGGCAATTTGTCTTGCGAAGTTTTGAGGGCTTTCCTGAACCTCTCATTTTTCTATCACCCCCGGGGGGGGGGGGCACTTGTATTCAAAGGGGGATATGATGCGTGAACAAGAAATGCGTAAAAAGGGTCTCTTTTTTCCAACAGGCGATGTACGCGCGTACATCGATTAAGGTGTCAAAAACAGCAAAATATGGAAAAAGGGCATGTTTTTTTTCCGTTTTTTGGGCTAGAAGATATTGATCCACAATAACCTGGCATAATTTAAATTAAAATTATATATTTAAAACAGTTCAAAAGTTTTCTATGCAGTTTATCATTTGCTTTTCACATATATATTTATTTAGCATTCTATCCTCATAGGCACACCTATATACATGAAAAGTGAGTTACTTTAATTTCCAAATTGTTGAATATTTACAAAAACACAGACAAAATAAATATTGTTTATGCTGACAGTACAAAATGGACTTTAACCTGCTGTTGACATTGTTTTCTCTTAAAACATTTTTTGTGTGTCACCAGCTATAGCTGGCAGGACCACTTAGCAATCAATTGTGTGTGTGGATATGTGTGTGTGTGTATCACTAAATTGTTAAGGTTTTTTTTTTAAATTCACCTCAATTGAAAAGTTTAAGTTCAATTGGAACCAAACTTGTGTCATAGGTGCACCATGGGATCCCTCATATGTTGATGAGGTCAAAGGTCATGTACCAAGGTCAAAGGTCATAAGCTAAAAATGTAAAATTGACCTCAATTGACAAGTTGAAGTTCAATTGGAACCAAACTTGTGTCACAGGTGCACCATGGGATCCCTCATATGTTGATGAGGTCAAAGGTCATGTGCAAAGGTCAAAGTTCATGGAGCAGCCCACAGCTTATATTATTTGAATATAGCGAGCACGAAAGCAGAGAACCGCGAAATTCTAGTCTGTTCAAAATATACTCCCCGCCTAAAAAATCCGAACGATGTTGAAATGGCCATCAACATGCTCAAACTTGCTTTCAAATGAACGCACCAAGCCAGCTGGATAAATCTCTCAAACTTCCACATCATGCTTCGTTATTAATGCATTACGGATACAGGTCAATAAGCAAACACATTACGCGAACAACGCTCCTGGCATTTATTATTATAATTAACCTACATACCTACATACCTTTACTACAGTAATTTATATCGTTCGGATTTTTTAGGCGGGGAGTATATGTTGAACTACATTTGTTTTCAGCAGATATGCATAGCATTAGAGACTTTTTGGGCAATTCTACCATTAGGCGACGAAAATAAAAAACCCTGTTTTACGGGCCCGACCGACCCTGATTTTTCAGATTTTTTTTTTTAGTTTTTCCAAAAATCATGTAAAATCAGCTTGTTTTTAGCCCAAATTTATAAATTTTGGCAAATTTTTTAAGAACATTTGTTTGTAAAAAAATTTCATTTTTTCTCTTGATTTTTCAGATGTTTGGGCTATTTTAGGCCAATTTTGAGCTCCAGAAAAGAAAAAAAAAAAAAAAAAAAAGAAAAAATTCGCCCCTCCCCGGACGACCGACCTCTGACTCGAAAAGGTCCGCTCGCCGTAAACAGGTTTTCTTTTTTCGTCGCCTTATGGTCATTCTTTTTTTTTTTTTACTTTTTCTCAGCAAACTTTCACTTATTACCAGGATCATCCATTTTATCAATTACAAAAATAGAAACCTGTGAGCTTTATACCTTAAGTTTAGCTTGCCAGTTGATTGCAAAATTCAAGACTTCCCTGTACTTTTACACTCACCGTTAGACGTCCCACAAACTTCCCCGGTGGTGATGGCTTTGCTTGTTGCCTGTATTCATTGACAAAATCATTCCTGTGTTTGCTTCGGAAATGACCATGGAAACTGGTGGGATACTGTTATTTGAGGGGAAAAAATCAAAATGTATTGATTAAAGGTGCATTTTGTGATTCTAGCATCTTCTGTTACATTTATGGTTCACTAGATATCATTGAGAAAGCTCGTTCCCAAAATTTCACTTGATACCGATCTTGCGGTTTGACGTTTTGAGCAAATGCTTTTATCACAGGTTCCACAGAAAAGCCTACTGTACTGTCATTTCTGTCCGTTTCCGTACAGAAAAACAAATTTGCAAATTTCTTACAGATGCGACCGAAGTTGCAAGTACAACTGGGTACATGTAAACGTGCATTACTAAGGCTAACGGTTCAGAGGATATAAAAATCTCAACATTGTGTTAAGTATCACGAAATCCCCCTTTAAATAATGAAGGAATTAGTTGTATACAGTAAAAAAGAATAGGACCATGATTGATTATATTTTATCAAAAAACTAATTGAGCTTGATAAAGAATTTTTAGATATTCGAAACAAGCATGTTCTTCCGCACATTAGAAAAAAAGAATCACCGAAATTCATCATTCCTAACCATTGTTATGCCTGTTCTGCAGAAGGAACCCATTTATCCAGCTGTCCACGGAATGCTGAATGCTTTGAATATGTGTTAGTACCTGGGAAATGACTGGGTCATTGAAATGTAAATGAGATGTAAACTTGTGAGTTTAAAAAAGATTAGCATGGTCTGCACAAAATCAATAATAATGAATAAAATAACAAATCTGAAGGTATTTTCAAAACTAACTTCAACTTCGAACATGCGCATTTGGAACTCCAAAAAGGCTTACTCAAACCTGTTTGTCTGAACGATGAGTGGGCCCTGAAAGGGACCAGCCTGGTGGGACCAGTTTTACTGAAAATATCAAATTAAATCCAAATGGGAATTTTTACCTCAATTCATGAACAAATAATCCATCCTTGTAAAAGGAGCCAATATATATAGTCCAATAATGTATGATTTGACCCCACACAAATTGCAACAGAAACAATTTTGGCGTTAATATACTCTGAAATAGTCCAAAAATAATATATTAAAAGTCTACCAAAATCAACCTAGTGGAACATGTAGAAATAAGGGGGAACCATTTGTACAGGGGTAAAAAATTAGAATTGTTCGAATTGATTTAAATGATGTACCAATTTATTGGGCTACTCCTAAGGTTTAAAAAAAGGTATAGTTGGACCTTTACGACGTTATAGTTTTAGGACAATAGGCTCATAACAGTTCAAGGTCATCCTGGGGGTTAATAAATTAAAATGGTCCGATTTTGATCGGATTGGTTGTAAATTGTTAAATTTGTCCCACTAGATAAGTAAAGGGTAAATGTATAGATTCTTTGTTTGTACTTTCTATATAAGAATACAGAGCTATGACTGTAGTGACCTCCCATAGACCTGTAGCCCCCAGTCCATATTGGCATTCATTGCAACATTATAGATGGTGTAAGACCAGTATAATTTTCGGGTTCGTACTATTAGACGACATTTGACACCATTTATAACGAACGTATAGATCTGAAAATTTACCCCGGCCCATTGAGACCTTGCCCTATTTTGACTCATACTATTACTACACCTTGCAGAGATGGCAACTATACCTTATTTAATCCTGGAAATGTAACGAACACGTTGGCATACTTTCGACGCGTTTTGATACTTTTCATATTTGACCCCTGTATAAACCTACCCCCTTAAAAATATATGTCCACTCCTTTGATTTTAGTAGACTTTTGATATGTTGTTTTTAAAGGTATTCTCAATACAATTCTGTTGGAATGATTCTGTTGCAATTAAGTGTTGGTTAAGGCAGCATTCATTCTAATTTTGACTGGCCTAATAAGAATAACAACACCTTTACTTTGCTACTGTCAGGAAAAAGACACCCTCCGGGTCGGTCATTTTACATTTCCATTCATATTGAGT
The DNA here is from genome assembly GCA_023653785.1 of Ophioderma brevispina. Taxonomy (NCBI): domain Eukaryota; kingdom Metazoa; phylum Echinodermata; class Ophiuroidea; order Amphilepidida; family Ophiodermatidae; genus Ophioderma; species Ophioderma brevispina. The sequence goes on from JAMKCH010047144.1 coordinate 20,545, forward strand.
GTACTAAATAGAGTGATCCATAACCAGGGCCGTCCCCAGAGGGGGGTTGTGGGGGGTGTGACACCCCCCCATTGACAAATTTTGTCTGCAAAATGCTGACTTGTCGGCGATAAGGGTATAATGTCGGCGCAACTGGATGGGTGGATTATCGGTGCACTCCTCGGCATTTGTTGTTTGTTTTGTGTGTCTTGTTTTCATAGCAGTTTGAGAATGACTTGCTCCAAGCCCCCCCCCCCCTTCAGAATTTCTATCGAGTGAAAAAAAATTTGGGTCTACCTGGCGAGCGTAGCGGCCGGAAAATTTGATATTTCTTGAATCCGCCCCTTAGTTTTGTCAGAAACATACTCAACACCCCCATTAAAAATGGTCTGGGACGCCCCTGTCCATAACCAGGGGCATTTCATGATCCACAACCTTGTCTAGACTTGCCTAGAAAAAGTTGAGATTTTGGTATCATCTGAACCGTTAGCAATAGTAATCCATGAGTACCTAATCTTATATGCAAATTCGGTCGTATCTATAAGAAAATCACAAATTTTGTATCTGTCCATACTAATAAATGGACAAAAATACAACAGTAGCCTATGGGACCATGGAAAAGTCACATAACATAATACTTGGAATCAACTAAAATTTTGTAATTTCTCAAGGAACAACTAGTGAACCATGAATAAACTAGGTGCCAAATCAACAATGACATTCCGATTAAAGAATGTGTCCGATTTGCTCATAAATTAGCATTGCATACTAAGATTAAATGTACATGTTCATTGTCTTTGGAACCCCCGATTTACCTGGAATTTTTTGTGATATCAAATGATAGGCGTATTTATCTCATTACTCCTGACATTTGATCCCTCAAATCCATTTCATTCCCAAGATATAAAAAAAAAATGCCATTTTTAATGTTACTTCAATATAGCACGTGAACGGTACGACCCATCCCAATAATTGGGACTTCACATGACGTTTCTTTAACAGTATCTTTAACAGTCCATATGTGAAGTCCCACAACTGGGTAACAGCTAAGGAACTTTTTTTTGTGCAGTCTCGTCAAATTTCGACCACTGACATCATTTCACCGCCAATTTTTCATATAACTTACCTGATTCCGATTTAATAAGCTCCACCTGTGCTTTCGCTAAACACTCTTCCACCTTTAGTACCAGTAAATCTCAATTTGAAATGTGTGAATGAGTTACAATAGCGAAATAAGACGGAACTTAGTCACCGTCAAATCTTACCGTCTTGAAATTTCAGTGAAATTTCACTTCCTAAAGAGTTGATGAAGATATTTACGACTATCTGTGTTGCTAACACTCTAAAGAATACTTTCAATGTGGAATCAGGTAATATTTATTTGTGTGAAGAGTGAAAATTATTGAAGAATGTGAGACAAAAATTTTTTCATATCAGTTACCACACAATTTTGCATGACTCCTCATCTGATTAAGTTAATGGCACATAATGATATGTACATAATGGAGGAGTAATGCTCAGCAGGACTAGGTTACTACAAAGACAGTCAACTATACAAATTGGGGGGGGGGATCCTCACCATACACTTCAAGTCTACACACAGTCCAATCAATCATTGGGTGAATTAAGTATTTCTGCACACACTTAAAATTAGGCACCTTTAACATTGCGGTTTATTCGTTGTTAACGTTGCCCAACATTCGGTTAGCCTGGCAGAATGCTTAAATTATTTCCAATCATGTGTAACGGGGTTGTTTTCCATTACTTGCATGGATTCACACACGAGAAAGAGACAGAAGAATTCGGAGAGAACTGTCAAGTTGGATTTGTTAGCTTTTCTTTAATGGACCTCGACCAGAAATTTTACATTATCTTTTAATCTCTTGCCGAGGTGGATGGCTCAACGGGATTGGTGATCTATGCAGGCCACCGGCCCATGAAGATATCGAGCTACCCCCTGCATACTGCAGTAGATATGAGAAGAACAGAATGATTGACAAAAGACTCTGTTCCGCCCATATCTAGGGCAGCTCTATTACTACCTGCCGGTGGCCTAGATATGATCGCCAATCCATCTATATTTGTGTTGACGCCTGCACTTTGCCTCTTACATCACCTCGCCGTGTATGAAGACGAGTTTCCACTCACCTCGTCCCAAAAAAATTAAAAGAAGAATATTAAAGAAATAAACCAAAATCTATAGCATGACTACATGTGTACACATACCACACATACAGTAATAGACATAAGTTAATGGTAAGTTCGAAAATGAATTGATTTGGTGGTAAATATGGCAAAGTGCAGACTTCAAGTGTCACGAGGCAATTAAAAAGAAAAGGCTTATTTTAAACAGAGTGTTAAATATTAACGTTCAGAGTTTGTATGACCTTGAATCATAGTTCAAAAGTTCAGCTTGCAATCGCGAACATCATACACTGTAGGCTAGCTCATTGTCATTGTTCATAATACGCTGGAAACGTTCATGTTTGACTTGCTTAATTTGAAGAAGACGTTGCTATCCCGTAGACATCGCTTATTAATGTTCATGAAGGCATTGCAAATGTTCATAAGATGAGAAGCAGGGGGTTAACTGTTTAGTTCACAAATGTCCATCTTCCCAACATTTGAGGGAAGAAATACACAAAGTTCAAGATGCAAGGTTTGTCTGCCTCACTGACAGCAACAAGTAGCTATACCACAATTACACCTACTCACAGCTGAAGAAAACAGGAAGACGAAGATGGCAAAAACAAACACATCTCAATGCCAAAACCTATGTGCGTACGGAATCAGTTCGATGACACGTATCTGTGTATGGTTGAAACAGAAACCGGTGTGACTTTCATCCTATCATAAGGGAAACAAGGTTCGTTGACGTCACACTGGTGTACCAACACCATGGCTTTCACACATCGCAACAGACAGCAGCATACTTGAAGTGACGTCACTCCATCATAAGGAAACAAAGTTCATTGACGTCTCACTGGCGTTCATGCACATACCGCCCTACTACATTTACATAGAAGGGCTCTGGCTATCCCGGCACTAAGTGTACAAAGTTCAGAAACCAGCATACTATGGTGTAGACAACTGATGAAGAAAAGTTCTGGAAAATCCAGGCACTAAGTTCAAGAGTTCAGCCAATCACAGCTTAGACAGTAGCTCGTGACCATCTCGTGCAGTGTCCTCACTTTTCTCTGATACTGGCATTGCATATTCATTACTTGTTTAGCAGTCAGTTCACAAACAGACGGCACGTTAGCAGAGTAGTTTGAAGAGAAGTACGCAAATTATGTTGATGACGTAGAAGGCATAGCAAAGCTTGACAAGTTTTAAACAAGGTCAGACATTTTTTTCCGGCGAGACACATTTCATTTTCTTTGGATTGACGACATGCAGAGTGCTGTTTTATTTTTTTGTTACCCTTAATTATTTTGTTTTCACATGTTGTGGCTTTTATATAAAAAAAAAAAGTATTAAGCAGTAAATAACTAAACTTCTAAATACTTATATTGTACAATAACAGTGCGATAAGATACCACTAATTAAGAGATCCGCCTTAAGTCTTAAAAAAATGTTGTGGTTACTAAAAGGCTGATGAGTGAAGAGTATAATAAACAATCCAAACTCAAATATATGTGATCACAAATAAGTGAATCATATTAAACATCTCTAGTCTTTTCAATGTTCAATGTAGAGCTTATGAAACTGACAGCTACGGAAGAAAGTGGCATATTACTACCTTTTGATATGCTGCCCGGAAAATCACAAACAGTGGAGTGATTTATCAATCGCCAACAAATAGCAGAAACTGGTATTCTGTACCAGTCCAGGGAAGATACGCAATGTAAACAGGTTGGGGTGGTAATTGATATACAATATCAATGGAATGTGTTTGTCACATCAAGTGAAGAAGGGAAGAAAAGGAGGGTGTTATTCTCTGCTGAGCTTTGGGAGTAAGAAAATTTGCTGGCATAGCCATTAACACAACAGGTAGTTCATTGGTTTCATAATTTTGACAGGATGATGGATGGTGGATGGAAGATTTTTGTCCCACTGGCGATTTGGGGTTCTCAACTGAGGTTACATCTGTCGCAATTTTCAATGTTGTGGCGGCAGTAACAAACAGAAAATTAGGCCATCAGGGAGTAATAAAAAATGCAATTTCCGACTCACCAAAAATTTGATGAAGGCTCCAGAAATTGTGGGAAAATGCGGACGTGGCGTATCAACTTTCCAGATATATAGGTTAATTGACCTTGACCTCATGAAGAGCTAGAATATTTTGTATTTCTTACCAACTTAAAACACTTTGGACACATATAAAGTATCTAAGAATGTCATAAATAGATATCAATATATATGTATATGTTTCCTCATTTGACATATAAAAGTATATTAACTTACGTCAAGGATAAGATGCAACATATAATTTGGTGATATTCATTATCACAATCATCAAAAAAAGATTGATATCTAACAAAAAAGTCGTGTTGAAAATTTGATAGGTGTTGTCACGACATCAAACAGCAACACGAGCCTTTGGCATCCACATGCCTTTTGTTGTAGTCAGCTTATCACTTTTTAAAATATAATGGTTAATTTTGGAAAAATGGAATCTTCAACACCATTCTACTAACATGTTAAATTAAAACAGTACTGCTTACTGGACGGAAAAATAAGATGAAGAAAGGATGTAAAATTACCACTGGCCCCACCCTTCTGGAGGAGTTGGGCGTGGGCCATGCATAGCATTGATTATATCTATAAGGTCTGCCTGTGGGGGAAGGGCTAGCATCCGTATTCTTGCTGCTTCCTCAGCCTGCCTTTGTGCTGGTGTACGTATACGCCTGGCAATGGGCGCAGGTGGGCGCGCTGCCGTACTTTCCTTCTCTGGCTCTGGGGAATCTGGTCATGTGGGGAGTTGATGTGTGTGCAGCCAACAGTCAACTAAACGACATGCACCATATGCAACACAGACCATAACTTTATGTCTGTAACTTACAGTAAGTAAAAGAATAAAAAGCGCTACAGCACTACATCAAACGAGTTATGAGAGTAATAAGTAAACAAAATCATTCAAGGAGAGTTGAAATAGTGTTTCACCTGAACGAGTAGGCGCTAAGACAATAGGTAGTGTGCCATCCACTGTCCAACCTATGGAAAAAATGGCAATTCATCCCCATTTGAAGATGGTAGAGATATCTCATCATCGCTACCCATCTCATAATTAAAGAAAGTGTATCACTTGACATTGTATGGGGGGATGCGGGGGGTGTTCCAGTTGGTGTGGAATATACCTTCCATTGGAGAATTTTGCACAGAAGATGCAAGTGAGGTGCCTCACTGGAGGGGTAATCACTCAGTTAAATCGCCCGCAACGGGCGGTCTAGGAGGTGGTGGAGGGACTAGAATTACACTGGAGGTGTGGGGCGTCTGTCGTCTCTGGCGAGACTAGAGGGGAGGTCTCCGAGGTGTAGTACTTGGTTCACCTCTAGCAAACGGTTTCAATTTGTCATGGTGCACAACTCGGGACTTGGGAATTGGTTTGTCAAACTCAACTAATTATAAGTATGTCCACTATTCAGTATGAGGACTATGTGTATGGTCCAAGCAACGTGGAAGATATCTTACTCTCACGTCTGGGTGTCTGGTAATACACTTTTTGTCCTGGGGTATAGCTTGAAAACGTGCTGTACGATCATGGTACTTCGCTTGTCGTGTTTGGGCTACTCGGATGTTGTTAAATGCCTGTTCATGGGCATGAGCTAATCTAGCGACACGGTTTTTACATAGTCATGACTCTCCTCAGTAAACGCTCGTTTACCCATCAACAGTTATGTAGGTAACACTGGGTCTCGCCCAAACATAAGGAAATATGGTGTTGAAATTTCGTTGATGTATGGAACTTTTGTGTTGTTATGCAAATTCAACTTGAGGTAGCATAATTCCCATGATCATTATACTGCGTTAACGGCGTGCTAATGATCAGCGAAGTTCTATTATGCGTTCAGCAGCGCACACTAACAGAGGGGCATATAACAGGGGCACGGTCTATTGAATATTCCCATCAATGTGCATAATTCACGAAATAAATGAGTCAGGTAGGACAATTTGCATAACGTCCATGATGCTCTGGGATTCCAAAGTTGGCCATAATTTCAAAGAAAACCACTTTGCGGGACCGTTTCAGCAGTTTGCGTCAGGAGTAGGAAATAACTTGACCTGTTTAGTTAACAGATCACTAAAGGTTACTACATAAACAATTTACAGTTGAGTGAGAGGTAATTGCGCATATCCATTGCACAAGTTGGAGTGGCCGAGTTGTTTGTATTGGAATTCAGGGTGCTTGTACTGGGGGACAGGGGTACTAAATTTTTGACAGTGAGGGCAAGACTTACAATGAGATTCAAAAATATAACTTCATTGCTGGCCAATAAAACATGGGTTTTAGCTTCCTCATAGGCAGCAGTGGTGCCCTATGAACAATTAAGGGGGTCCATGAAAATGTACAATAACGAGGGACCCATGTTTTGGGATAACAGCTGAGGAATATCAGAAGATGGAGGTTTTCCTATATACCAAACCATCGACTACATCGATTATAAAAACGATGGAATTCACTACACAACGCTTTTACCCATGGGTAATTGATCGAACGTCGGTCAACAAATCATCATTTAAAGCTTGCCTAATGGTATTAATACAATGTCTAGCTTCCTGCCCGTCAGCATATCAAGTGTTTCATTTGTAAGAAGGAAGGAATGAATTGGGTGTAGATTGTGGGTGGGTGGAGGAGGGGGGCTTGTTGACAAAGGGTCGTTAATTTCATCCAGGTATTGGCTATCAGTTAAGAAATGACTATTTCTTGCAAAGAAGGGGAGGAAGACGTATCAGAAGTTCATTTTTTTTATAGCCGACACTGTTGGGGGGTCATGATTGGAATCAAGGGTTGGGGGGTGTCGTGATAATGATCGGGCATTTGGTTCGTAGTACCAAACTTTGTACGAATCTCACAATCTAGGGATCTATTCTGACAATCCACCTATTGCCGTCTGTTATGTGGCGTCCAGCTAATTTGTCAAAAGACATAGAACGCAAATGCACTAATGGTTTGTGGTCTTATAAATAGTAAAAGAAGTTGCCCAGGAGATAGTGTTGGAATTTTCGTATAGCGACACTATTGCTAGAATTCACGGTCAAATGTACCATATCTTTGGGCAGTGGGACTTAGCGCAGCTGAAAAATACGCTATGACACGTTCTAACCCATCTTGTTCTTGAGACCAGACTGAACCAATTGGGTGAAGACGCATCACATGTCAGGATGAAAGGTCGATGTAATGCGGGACCTACATCGGCTGGTAACTAACGTGGTAGCAGAGTAGAAAAGCTGTTCACACTCAGGCGTTTCCAACAAAAGAAACATCTTTCATAGTCAATTGATGTAGTGGTTTCGCTATTTGCAATCGTAACCATTCGGCGATAATAGATACAAAGGGATACAAATCCGCTAACTTATGGCATTAGGAGGGATGTGTGGCCATTCGGCCCACTTTAGCCAGTATCAGGATCTGGCTGATACCCCATGTTTTGATACATGTCCTAGAATTTAACCTCGGCATGAAGAAAGTGCACGTATTTTTTTTTCAGGGGGCCCCGGCAAGGTAAGGTTGCATGCGGAATCTAGTCAGTAAAGCTGCGGGGTTGAAGGGAAGACAATTTTTCACTCAAAGCAATTCCAAAAAGACATACGTAGTCTAAAAAATAACTGCTTGTTTACCATTCATACCCTTCAAGACTTTTTCCATAAGTGCTTGAAATGGGCTAGGAGAATTGATAACCTTGAGGTAAGCAATTAAATTCCCACAATTCATTGCCTGTTTGTAAAGGCCTGTTGTATGTACTTGGACTCTGCATCAATTTCACGTTTTGGAAATAACCACTTGCAAATTCTACACAAAATGAAAAACTGATTCCTCCTAAAATATCAAGACATTGATCCACTAAGCGGCAAAGGCCTTTGCAGATTTCACCACTCTAGCATTTACCTTTCGATAGTCTATGATTAGTGAGCGGTACTAATCTTTGTTTTTATTTTTCAACTAACAACAAAGGACTAGAGTAACAACTATCAGATGGTCTGATAATATCATGTCTAAAGAGTTCTTGTATTTGCCTATCAATTTCAAGTATTGCATTTTTGGAGACGTACGATACGCACGTTGTGTACCGGGCTTCAATTACTACATCCTAAAACGGTTGCAATAAATTTGTACGACCATAAGGTCGTTCACTTGTTGAGAATATATCACGGAATTCATACAACAAGGCTTCTACTCTCTGTTTTTGTGCTGGGTTCAGTGCACTTTGAGATAAATCAACAGGTGGTGGTTTGTCACTAGTGTAGCATGGTGAAGAATTGAAATCCACAGGTTTCTGGACAGTATTTGGGTCAAGGGGGACATATACTCAAGCATGACTGTGTGCATACATGTGACATAGCATCTGTACCAACAATATCATATGTCTGATCAGACATAGGATACAGCGTGCCTACAGTGTACATGGTGGATAAAATTCTTGATCAGAATAATTGAACGAGAAAGTGGATATCACGTGTTGTTTTGTAACCACTATAGCTGGAATCATGGCTATAGGAGACTCAAGATAATTCTTTGGTTCAAAGACACCGAGGTAATCAGGTTGGATGATTCAGCATAGAAAATTGGGTCCAATTTGACCTGTAGTAAAACTTGCGTGTGAGGGGGATACTTAATGAAGAAACTAACAGCAATTTCAGTTACTGCGGCTCAATTTGGGCCTCGCACAATACTGGAATGCAAGAATTCCTTGAACATAATTAACCCTCACCACAAAATGTAGCGAACACTCCGTTTGATCATACCAATCTAGGCCTATATCAATGGTTTTGGAGCTGAATCCAAGGGAATACCTGGACGCGAGGTGTCGAAACACAACGACTATCCTCAATTTAATACAGTGGTTCCCAACACATGAATACCTCACCCGCTAATAGTACCAAAATCCCTATTAGGTTTGGTAATACATGGAACAAAGCTTCTGCATGGAAGACAATGCGATGGCAACTTGTTTAACACATCTTCACGCACTATTGTACATCTGCCCCACAATATATAAAAGCTTGTTACTTTCACATTACAATATTGAACCAAATGTACCTACTAGGGGAACATTACTCTGTTCAGAAACAAAAGAATTTGACATGCTTACAAAACTTGGGTGGAGAATCTATCGGATGTTTCAAAATGGCCCGTTACATTTGCTCCAGAGCGTGGCTATTTGGATATTGCCTGGGAGCGCCTATCCCGTCTTAAATCAGTTTTAAGCAAATGCAACATGTCTATTGGGGATTGGGACGATGAGGAGTACGCAGCGCCTGTAAGGCGATGGGGAATAATCGTACACATTCGAGGTTTTTTGGGGCGGCAAACTCGTCCTCAGGGACATTTTCATTGACAGTCCGCAGGCAAAATCAAAGACGTTCAAACCAGGGTGCGGATAATTTCAACCAGGATGACCTTGAAAAGGTGTAGGGCAATGCCGTGAAATTGCCCATTATGATTGGCATGGTGAACGGGAAAGTCAAATAAACTCTATACAAATATATCTATTAGCGATGGAGAATAAGGACAAATACTAATATTTTGGAGTCTAAAATCCCTATGCATGGCTTCTGACATGAGGAAGGATATGTATGGCTGAATTAACACAATAAAACATTAATGTGCCAAAGTAACTTATTAATAAAGATAAGTTTTAGAGATTATGAGAAAAAAGAACGTCATCCCCAGCTCAATCGATTTAGAAAAAATAGTATGGAGGAGTTCGGACCGCACCGCGGCATAAAAAGGAGCCGGATTACCGGCTCTGGACTTAATAAGGAGGCTGGATAGATTTAAAGAGAATATGAAAAAATTATAATCGCGAGCACGAAAGACGAGGGAGGACGAAAACGGGAGGGGGAGCGGGATTTACCGCTGCGTTTTTTTAAGCTAGGAAGACTAAAAATGGTTATATCTATCTTATGTAAGGACAGTTGCGGGATTTTCGCGGCAACTCTAATCACACCAGAAAAACTGTACGTTGCTTAGGACATACAGGGCAATCACAAACGAATTGTTTTTGGAAGATTTGTAAATTTCTGTGAGCAATCACTTATACATAAACACAAAATGGATTACCCCGAAATTTCACCATCATTTGACCTAAGGAAAAAGGCAAATGGGGATCATACCATAATGTTTCATACCACATTGGTTATCCGCTTTCATAACAGACTATTAAACAACTTGTGAGCTTTTGTAAAAAATCCGCCACACATTAAGAATGACTTAGACCAAACGCTAACAGCTACAGTATTGGATGCTATTTGGTATAGAAAAGGAATTAAAGACAGATTTCAATCTGATTCCGAGACAGAGCGGTAAAACTCTCATTTACCAACATCTCCTAATCCAACGGAATTTGCGGCGGCGCAGATATCCCGGGAATGGATTGGACAGATACTCTAGTGGTATATACCAACTTTAGCCTATGGGGAGTGGCTGTGTCATGATAAGATAAGGTTGGACATTGAAAACTGACACTTGGCAGCGTCCACCGACATACTCTAAGAATTTTTTCCACATTCCAGGTGGCTTTCTACATCGAAACTAACTTCTGCAGTGACCTTAGCCTGTGTCTTGGCATTTAAAGCATAGATATATTCAAACTTTGTCAGTGAAATCTAGCTTGGCTCAAATATGCCACGGACATGGAACATTAGGTTCACAGTACTATTGAAATAACTCATTCTGGCATTTCAACTCAAGACGTTCCTACTTAACTCCTAACCTTAAAAAAAAATGCCTAATCCCCAACTTACAGTAAGACTATTAAGATTGAATTACCAGCACTCTACATGTACATACCCGCGTCGTCTACGCCTCTTTTGCTGTTGTGCCCCATATTGGGCGCCACCAGTTGTAACGTGATGTTTTCCATTACTTGCATGGATTCACACACGAGAAAGAGACAGAAGAAATCGGAGGAAACTGGCAGTTGGTTTCTTTGTTCAGCTTCTTTTATGGACCTCGACCAGCTGAGTTTACCATTATCTTTAATCTCTGGCGAGGTGGATTGCCTCAACGGAATTTGGGCGATCCTATGCAAGCCCCGCCATGAGATATCGAGCTACCCCCTGCATACTGCGTAGATATGAGAAGAACAGATTGATTGACAAAAGACTCTGTTCCGCCCATATCTAGCTAGGGCAGCTCTATTACTACCTGCCGGTGGCCCTAGATATTGTGCAGCCAATCCATTATATTTGTGTTGACGCCTGCACTTTTGCCTCTTACACATGTGACCAATTTCAGCATATCTTGGGTCTATATGGTTACATCTAGTGCAAGATTAGTGATCTAAAAAGGTGCAAAGCACTAGATAGCTTGGATCATGGTTTTCTGGAAACTGGGGGGTGTGACAATTAGCAACCCTGGGTCACTAGTGAACCTGATGAATTCATCAGACTGGTATGGAATAAATCTGACATAATTCTGCAGGTTATTCCGTTTACAGGCAGAGAATTCATCAGCGGTAACAGTAACCCAGGGTCGCTAATTGTCACAACCGAAACTGGGGCAGCAATGGAAGAAAACCATGTACATACCTATAACCACCAAGGAGGTTTGGTTTTCAAATAAACATACAGTTGTCACAGTTCTTCTATATGGAGCAAGTCTGGGTGGGTCATAACAAAATAAATGATATGGAAAGCAAACTAAATGCATTCACCACCTCTTGCTACAACCACATAATGCATAACATGAAAACGAACTGACCACGTACCAAATGTCACCATTTACACCGTGACCAGAAACAAAGCCTCTTAATGAGAGTGAAGAAAGTCGCTAGTCCTTGGCATACTCCGAAGGCCGGATGATGAACAAGCAACTTTACGCTCTTTATAATAATAACAATTAAATTTTCTTATATGGACAAATTTCCGAAGAGAACCCAGCGTGCACAATAACATGAAAAACACACACAAAAATGGTTGTCGACGGTTTCAATTCGTCGTAAAGAGAGTACGGTTCCCAAACTAATACCTTTATTCTCATTCTTAAGAGCTTTATCATTAAGGTCATCTTTAAACCCCAATTTCACGAGACTACGGACTTAAATACAACAAGAGAGGACTTGCCACCACCCAATGGCAACAATCGAACAACCCGTTGAAGCAAAGATCATAGCAACAAGACGCAACATTGGCAGGCACGTGAGAACGTAGCAAAACGCGGTATGACGCGAATGCTTCAACCTAAAAATAACGTCAATACGCAGCGCATACAACCTGGGTTCAATTGTCGAATTGAACTCGGGCATTAGCCAATGAAATTGCTTATATTTTCACAGCTGTTTAAAAGAATGGAGAATAATCAATAACTCAATCATTCACTATCACACGAATGGTCACAATCATGCAATGGATGCCCGAATCATCGAATGGATGTTTTGCATGTTTGGGTTGGCTATTGGCTTGCCAAATTCAGGACATGAATCAAAAAGTTAAAAGTCGTTTTAATAGTTTCATCATCTAATCCATGAATCTAAGTCTCTTTTGTCTGTTCATAACCTTGACCTCTCATCTTCTCTCTGTTTATACACCTAGTCCTGATGATCATGACAAGATAGTCTTAACTTTTTATGGTTGATGTTATCATAGACTATCTAGTCATGACGAGTTGTGTGTAGTGAAAGTGCCATTTAAGGCTAGTTCTGCTAAGCATAACTCCACATTATGTCTTTAACATGTTGTCATTAACAGATGTGGAGTTATGCAAAACCACATGCAATACCTTTGCCCTATTACCAGCATGAGCAGGCCATTTCAAAGAGCCAACTTTGCAGACTGCAGACGAACAAGATATCAAAAGCAATTCAGAACCGAGTTGATACGTGTTCCTTAGATAATAAATTACCTTTTGAAATAGTTAATCTTCAAAAATTTGTCTAAAAACAGTAGAAATCAATCATTTTCCAGAGAAACAACTTTTCTCATGCAGAATGGCTGTAGTCGCAATTTTCTTCAAAATTTTTAATTTCTAATTCTTTTAATTTTTTTTTTCACATATGTCATTGCATTATATAGGATCTCAAGTTGTGTTTGATAGTGAAAACAGGGATATATCTTACATTTAGAGGGATTTTGAGATCGACAAAGTTGAGGTAGGTAACAGGGGAAAGGTATTTCATGTGTTTTTGCATAACTTCACATCTGTTAATGACAACATGTTAGGCCAAGGGAAATTGATCTTAGTTCCTGTTGGAGCTGCTGCCTCAGATTTGCCGCTGTGGCAAATATTTCATTATTTTGTGAAAAAAATGTTTTTCTTGAAAACTTGATAATAAAAACATTTTCAGTTGCTCATAATATTCAAGCATCCCTTCCTGTTCATTTTAAGCAGGTCCCTTGAGAGAAGTGTCACAGTATACCATTAATAATGAATTTTCCCAAATTTTAGTCCCGATTGTCATAAGTACTTGGTGCAAAAATGCTTGAATTGATTTTTAAAGTTTTGAAGTATAAACTTGCAATACCCCCTGTTTTGTAAGTAGGCACTTGTAACTTTGTTTTATATAACATTAAGGTTAGTAGTGTATTCAAGATGCCTTTAGATGTAATTGAATGAATGACAGTAAATATGAAATGAAGTAAATAATGAAATAATGAAATCGACCTCGTCGCCTTTTAAAAATCCCCAACAGGAAACTAGATCATCTTCCATTGGCCTTAAAGACATATGTGAAGTTATACTTAGCCAAATAAAGAACTACATTTAAGGTGCGTGTTCCGATCGTCGTTGGGACCCTCCCCTGATTTACCCGGAAGTAGTAGAAATGATTTTATAATCAAGAAAGGCCGTATTTTTCTCATTGTGTCCTGATATTTGAGCCCTCAAATCCATTCATCCCAAGATAACAAAAAAAAACGCCGTTTTATTGGTTAACCATCAATATTGAGCACATTATGGAATGGGGCTTTTGCATCAATGCATTATTGGCGTCTACCATCAAAACCGCAAGTATTGTTTTCCACGGTACTTGAAGTTGATGGGGTGTATGTGCAAGTGTCAGGCTTTCATATAAAGTCGAGAACACAATCACATAAATCGGAACAGCACCTTTAAGGCAAGATACACAGACACTTCTGCTTCAACTTTAAAGCTGCCGAAGTGGCCTGAAAAGGTGCTTGTTCCGATTTTGTGTATGTGTTTCTCTACTTATATAGCTTTGGATATGAGAGCTGGCACTTTTCACATACACCCCATCAATCAAGTACCGTGGGAAACAAACTTGCGTTTTGATGTACCCAGCCAAACACAAACTTTTTCAGAACGTTCACAAACACGTTTTATTAGGTCCGCTACGTCTTCGTCTTTTAATAAACGTTACAAAACGTTTTTATTAGGTCCGCTAACGGTCTTCGTCTTTTAATAAACTCTCACAAAACTTTTTTCTTAGGTCCGCTACGTCTTCGTTCTTATTTAAACGTTTTTGTTTTTTTTTTTTTAATGTTAACTGTTTTTTTGTTTTTAAAAACGGGTTTTACAGAACGTCAAAGTTTTGACTTTAAACATTCCCAAATAAGCCCCGTTCTCTTGACGGTCCAAAAACGTTTTACCAATACGTATAGACGCAAGAAATGCAGGTTGCAAAGCCTATTCAAACTGTGTTGTGTGCTAATTAATTATTGGATGGTTAACCACTAAAACGGTGGTTTTTTTTTTTGTTCATATCTTGGGAATGAAATGGATTGAGGGCTCAAATTTCAGCACGACAATGAGGAAAGAAGAATGGAAAATTATTGCCTTTCGTTGATATCAATCGTATAATCCGGGTAAAAATCAGGGACGGGTCCAAAAGACGCTCGGAACACGCCCCTTTAAATATTTAATATTTGGCAAATATGTATATGTAGGGAACATTCTTGAGAGTCTTCTGCATCATGTGATACCCATTTTGCCAGATTTAAAAATTCACATTATGAATTTCAGGTGAAACTTACCTTGTTGTGTCTACTTGGCTGCCAATTTGGCAGCCTGTGTAAGTTGACATGAACTTTTTGTGGGAAACAAAATTGGCAGCATCCGTTCAAATTGGTAAGACCAAGTACTTCTACGGAATCTAGGATGATTGTCTGTCAAAAGAAAATTATGGGTCTTTTTCATTTGGAAATAGACATCTCAAACATCTCAAACATTAAATGGCCATTGGAAATCCAAGAATGACAGTTGTAAACTATGGCACAGAGATGTCCAAATTTAAAAGATGATGCCATTTAGTTACAACAATATTGGGAACTATTTAAACACCATGACAAGCATGCCTTACCAAGTCTCTCCACGGGTCCAGCATACTTTACTCAGAAACAGTTGCATTTCTGTTCCAGTTCCCTCTTCATTTCAAACCTCCGGGAACCGGGCCTGACATTCACTTGCCCGGATGCAAAGCATTTACATGAACATGATGATTGCCATGACATTTGCATTTACTTGCAAGTTGCTGCCTGCTTGCCCACATTTACTTGACCAATTGCTTTACATTGTTACATACAATAGCGACCCAGCTTCCCTGAGTATCTGCAGCCATTGCTCACAAAGACTTTATTCATGGGGTCGGCATACCTACAGGTTTGTCCACACGTTTCCAATCAATGCCAGTGGTTCATGGTTGCCCTTCGTCCTTTTAGCGCGGTTACTATGGAATCGATCAGGTTGTTTGCGGAAGTAAAAGCTGTCGGGTCAGCTGGATAATGTTTATTCATAGCAATCAATCATTCCCACGATAATACCGTAGCCCACTATTGAACCAATCATGTTACTCATCAGCAGGGACGCACGACGCTATGTGAATGACCTATTTTGACCTTCACGCATGCGTGATATATTGCTGTTTAAGTTCGTAAAAAAAAAAAAAAAAGCTGGATCAGGACGTCAAGAGCGAGACGGTAAATTTGACAAATTTTAATATTTTGAAGTGGTTTTGCCTTAAGAATTTTTTTAAAAGGTCAATTTGAAATTCATAGCTTAAGGCCAACGGAGTAAAAGGGTGGATATCGTAGTAATCTGGTCAAATATGCCTTGATTTCTACCACAGACCGAGATGAAAAATAAAATGTGGTCTGCTCTTGCTCTGAATGCTCTGCTCTGTATGAGTGCTGACTGGCATGGGTAGGCCATCTCACGGCACAACTGGCTGTTTTTCGGACCTTGGCT
Organism: Ophioderma brevispina; assembly: GCA_023653785.1. NCBI lineage: Eukaryota > Metazoa > Echinodermata > Ophiuroidea > Amphilepidida > Ophiodermatidae > Ophioderma > Ophioderma brevispina. The sequence goes on from JAMKCH010047144.1 coordinate 36,827, forward strand.
GTCTAAATTGCGACATACCATTTTAATATGATATAGGTAGAACCTGGGAAGCAAGCTTGAAATATTGGAGTGTGTTGTATTTTATTTTACATGTGTTTCAAGGCGCCTGTGTACCACAAGGTTCTAAAAAAAGTTGCTCCCCACTCCAGTGACTACTGGTACTGACTGGGGGGATAGTGGTAGACATAGTCGCCGTAACAATTGTTGGAAACTAAGCGTACGCAGTACCGGAGTGTGCGACTTGTACAAGGGGCGTAGCGCGTGGTCTTTTTAATCGTTGTGTTTACGCGCTGTCTTAGCAGTGCGACCTTCACGAACACACAAGCAGATCGTTCGAATCGTTCAAACAATTATAATCAGAGTATAGTACAACGGACGTCATACTGAAATTCGGGCATGTCAGGAGTCATTTATCAATCTTTTGCATTTCACATTTACGAATCACGACATTGGTTGTTGGTGCCGACGACCAATGTCAAAAAAGGACGTAAAGGTTCCCTGTAATACTCTGAGTAATAATGTTTGAAACTGATTTCGGAACCAATTTGCGGCATGTGTGCGTAAAGGTCTAGGCCATGGTTACAATGTTTACAATGTTGGCCTTTTAATTAAATATTCGCTGTCCGACTGAGGGGATTACTTATTTTCTAAATAAAAACAATTATTGTTGGACACCAGGAAAAGCTTTGTCCCCACAGAAGGGGTGCACAATATTTAGGAAATGAATAAAATGTCAACTCAATCTACTTCTCAATATCAGTGACCAATGTAGAAAATAAATCAACAGGATCAAGCGAACAATGGGGCTCATGATACTCAAAATCGGCCGGAACCACACTTTCAAATTATTTTACATCTGGTCCATTGTTTGGTGCAGCAGATGACACGATTTTCGAATGATAGTCCTTGCTGCATTTTTTTTTGCGCGAGTTCTTTCCCGTTCGCGATAAAGAAATCTTGGATTCTATGTGTGTTTCATTAACTTGGACCATATTGATTAAGATTTTTTTTTCGCAAGAAAAATAAGGGACAAAATTACTGAAAGAAGAAAAGCTGCCAAGGGTGACCTAATTTGTGCAAACCTAAATCGCAAGTTATTGTCTTTAAAAACCATGAAAAACCCATTTCTATTCAATTTACCAAGCAAGGCCTGGATTCAGCGCCTACATTTTTCAAATCCGCGGCGCGGTGCGCTCATCTGTTGTCCCTGTTATGTCTCAGAAAGCGGAATATGATACACTAGCGGTGACCTCCATAAGAGCCAGACGGAAGTCAATAGAACGGGAGGAGGGGCCAAAGAGATTCCTGATGTAGTGTGTCACTGATAGAGACGCTGGGGGAGGCGAGGAGTTGGCCTATGTGTGTTTAGTCCACCGCTATATATTGTGTCACGCGAAGGAGCCCTGTTAGTGTAGTGCTCATTGTATCAGTTATTGACCTGATTACCCTGTGGAGAACCAGATGAAGTGTTTTTAGGTTGATGTTGAATCTCATTAGCTTATTGTTCGCATGAGTTACGTGTTACGGTGTAACATATTGGGCACTGGACATTCTGGAAGTAAAATTGAGTTGACAGTTTATCAGTTTTCTAAAATAATGTATGCAATCGGTTCATGTGGGGATACAGTTTTCCTGGTGTACATATATTTTAAACATTTTAGTGAAGGAATTAAGTGATCCCCAGCGCTGTAGAACGAAAAGCATAGTTAAATCGCGAACGTATCATGGCCTAGCGGCAATGCTGTAAGAGAGCGTAAAACACAAACGTTGAAAAAAATAGAACACGATAAGCCCGTGTACAGGTCGCACAAATCGGTACTGCGTACGCTTGTTCAAACAATTTATTACGGCGACTATAGTGGTTAGACTAAAAATGAATTTTTTTTTTTTCTGCAAAATTCTGCAAATGATTTACAAGTTTTCTGAGATAATTGTTTCCATCTTCTATTTGTGATGTTATTTTCAGTGTATATTTTATGTGTCATATTAAATAACACAATGACAAGAGGCGAATAAAAAGAAATGTGAAATTTAACTATTAACTATTTGGAGCTGTAAGCATCGCGTGTAGTGGGATAGTGTGGGTAGGCATGGTAGAACAGACGAGAACATCAACAATGGTGCGGTATACAGTCAGCAGCAGTTTTTAATGGCTTATTTTTATGAGGAACCACAGGTTATCAAGCAGTGAGGCAGAAATTTACTTCTCCTGGGGAAAGAAGAATGTTAATACAACATAACATAACCTTACCCTTGTAGGAGGAAAGTGAAAGCATGATTTGTATTCCACAGATTTTATTTTAATTATTAATGTGTTCTATTTTTTCTTATTTTTATCATTTCTTAAAAATCCCCATTACATTTTTCCTACACCTTTTAGGATCCACAGACTGTGCAGGTGCCACTTTTTACTAACATAGTGTGGTCAGCATATGTTCATTTACTGAAATTCCAGAAGTGTGTGAGTTACTTTGTTTGTGAGTGAGTGGAGTGGTGTGTAGGGTAAGTTTGTGGATTGAGTGTCTTGGAAGTCTTTGTCATGGGTCTCGTTTTTCGTTGTTTTTTTTTTCTCTCTGACAGAAATAAAAGCTTTTTGGAACGTTATACTGGAAATAAAATGCTTTTGCCTGGTAAAATAAAGAAAACATATATTGTTTTCTGTTTCTTTGTTCATATTTTTAAACTACATTATATAGCAACTTGGAGAAACTGGCGAGCATTGAATAAAATAAAAACAAAAATACATGGTCTTGAACCCGGTCCTCTCGATAACTGGGTGTGAGATTTACCAGAGGCCACTACTACGAGAAACTAAAACTTAATTTTAAGGAGCCAAAGCAACACATTAACAAAATACACATCAGTAAACTTCCTAGGATTAGTGATACAAAGCTGTTCACACAAAATGCTGCATGCTGAATTTTAGGCATTGGCCTATACTTTGTGTCGTCTGAAGTATGAAGTTGCAGTGCGCTTGTGCTTTACCTACGCGCGTGCTGAAAGTCGGTTCAATGTATACGCCCGCGTCCCTACTTCATACTTCGAGCTAGGTTTAGCCTATATAAATTGGGAAGTAGGCCTACTGATCAAAGAGGTCTTTCTTGGGTCTCAAGTCAGGCCAATACTTTTTGCTTCTCAAAACTTGACCCAAGTCACGTTTTGTCATGAAACTGTCAGACCGGCAAAACGTTCAAATCTTAATACTAGGTGGGAGGGTGTACAATGTCAGAGCTACAGGCAGCTGCTACAGCCTAAATAGTCAAGGACTAGGTCATGAACTAGATCCTAAATCATATACAAGCCAACCTTGGGTAGATTAACAATTAGGTCTAAGCCTAGGCTAACTTAGGCTAGCATGCATAGCCTTTAATAGGCATGCCATAGGCTAGCTTATTTATTAGGCTCTATGCCGTCATGCCAAGTATGCCCATCCCTGCTGAGCCTGCCCTAGTGCGCTTTGGTTGGTTTTGCCAACACGCCTAGGTATTGGGTTTCATGATAGTTTTGTTAGGGCCTAGGCTATGCCAATATCTGCTGAGCCAAAGTGCAGAGATAGGTATAAACAATGTTGTCAGTGCGTTGCAAATTAATAACATTCATGCGTTCACGGCAAATTGGTATATCACCTATTTGCAGTGATTCACACACTGTACTAGCCCCGGGTACAAGCTAGGCTATCGACTGCAAAAATGCCACAAGACTTTTTGTCAACGGCAACAACAATATTTCAGTTGCATGCTGCAACTGCTATTTAGTAGGCCTATGTCATGACTATTACTAGGCCCAAACCTACAGACCAAGGGCAAGTCCAATGTTCAGGGATTAATTGCCGGGATTATTGTTCATGCGTTACTGTTACTGTTAGGCTAGGCCTAGCTGTAACATGGATTCCATGATGAGTATACAATCTCGCACCTATTCTCATGTTCTCTAGAGGCCCTATATTACTGTCATTAGTACAGTCATAAGAATTAATAAATTCACCAGGTTAGGTTTTATCTCTTGTCTTGACACTTGACATGCTTGAATTGACATGTTGTTGAGTCTAGGCTATAGGCCATGTTGCATAAAATTAAAAAGGTAGAGCTCTGGTTAGGTCACCATACCTAATTAGCTAAGTAGGGCTATTAAATTCGTGAAGTAGGGACACTAACCAAAACACTACGCTACTGTACTAGTAGTACAGACCTTTATTTCTGATGAGAACAATTGCTCCAGAGGTCCTTGGCCTAGGCTAGGCCACAGCCATGACCATATATGACAGCTCTCCTGAACAGAACAGTCTTTCAGAAGATAAATTGAACTCTTTAGGCCTAGACTTGAGCTAGACTATGCTTTGATAAAACATGCAAGTAATTGAGCCCCTTGTTGATCTCCTAAATGAGCTCAGGGGAGTTTTAACAGAGTTCATTTTCATAAATGAAGGCCTGTTACTGTAGGTTATACCACTGGTCCATGCTACAGTACACTGTACAACAGCCGTCACATCACAGACCCCGCACAGACTGTGTACAACATACCATGATACATCATAGGCTTTTTAGCCTACAGTACATGTGATGGCAGATGTGTTAAAACTTAACATGCTTAAAAGTGTTATCTTACCTGTAAGGCTGTAATTCATTAAAATAGTCTCATGCACGCATGAATCTAGCAGACGGCGTGAAGGCCTACTTTCATTAGCTGCATGTTCTGGTGTCATGGGTGTTGGTTGTCACCACGCAGAAAAATTCTCTCGTGAAGGGCACATGTCAGGGAATATGCTAGGCTATGACTAGAGAAAAGTGCTAAATCACTGGCTGAATATGTACATCGTACCATTGACATTCAAATACATGCAAAACTACAATTTTCATCACGCCTGAGATGCGTATTTTACGGTAGTCCTTTGAAAGGAGGGATATCAGTCAGGCAGTTGATTCAAGATAATGCATTATTTGGCAGTTGATGTATCTCGTATTTCATTCGATGTCTAAAGTTAAGTTTCGATAGAGACACAGTATAAATGGTGAAAACATTTCCCCTACATGAAAAATAAATTATAAATAAATAAACATGGTATCCAGTGTGGACTACTAGGGTGGATCAAAAAGTTCTCGGCCTAACTAGGAAGGGAAAATGCAGTAGCATTAATATTAAGTGTATGTGGAGTTTATCTCTTTTGATGATGTACTGGTAAATTTGAACAATATGCACTTACTATTTCTCAGCTTTATAGGCCAAAATAAATGGGTAGTTAGTGTGTTTGAAAATGGGGATAAATGAGAGGAAAATTGACTGCTGAGCTGTCAAGAAATTTCAATGTCAAGTATTGTCGCATGGATTTGGAGTGAACAGAGTAGATTGCATTATCCAATTTGATACATTTCTTTAACACTTGAGCCAACACTCATTCCTGATCACAAATAAGTTGACAAAATCCTACTCTGTCCACTCCAAAGCCATGCGACAATACTTGACACTGGAATTTCATGACAGCTCAACAGTCAAATTTTCTCTCATTTTTACCCATTTTCAAACACGAGGACTATTAATCTATTTTGGCCTATAAAGTAGAGAAACCTTAAGCACATATTGTTCAAATTCACCAGTTGATTATCAAAAGAGACAAACTTCATGTGCATATAATATTAACGCTACAGCATTTCCCCTTCCCAGTTAGGCCGAGAACTTTTTGATCCACCCTCGTATCTGAACATGAATTAACGTAAATATAAATTTGTCAATCGATCGTTGTTTATTTACCCCCTGTAGCTGAATAGTATGTTCCTATCTTACGGTGGACTTTGTGAAGGAGGAATAATTTTTAATTTGTTACATTTTGAGCATATTCGGAACAAAGGCTGCGGTTTTCACACGGCACATCATTAAAAAAAATCCTAGAGGATAAGAATGTGATAAACAAAAGCATTAAGCAAAATAAACAATGTAGTATACAATTAAATAATTCCCCATTAAATCAAACACACAAAATGGCGGTGGTGGCGCTTTTCAAAATGGCAGCTTCCAATCCCCGGCTGGAGAGGACATCGCAAGCCGTTGATCGGGTATATACGTGTTAGTCTATAGGAGCTTCGCTTCAAGCTCGCTTATTAATTACCCGGTAGTTTATTCTGCATTATATTTGTACTGCTCTGTAGGCTAAAATATGTTATTTCATGATCCACAACATCAGGCCTCATCCTGATCCTCCGTGCCCCGAATTGCGGAATCAACTGACATTTGTAAATTTCATTTCTTGGGGATATCTAGTGACCCATGAACAAACATGTTTGGTTCTAGAATCACAAAATGCACCTGCTTTAACTGGAACATGGGATATAAAACATATGAAGTCAAAACTACATAGCCTCACACATGAGTATCAATCATTGAATGATTGACAGTACGTACAGTATCACCCGATCGTTTGTAGACTTGAGGTTAGGCCTGCTGGGGTGGGGCCTAGCTAGGCTAGGCTGGGGCTAGGCCAAGAAAGAATCAGCCTGGTCACATTGCCCTCTTGCAAGACTCAAGTCAACTACTACTACTACTTGATGCGACACATGTCTTAGAAGGGACATGGGGCATTGTGACCAAAGTTCAGATAGTCGCAGATGCGGGGAAGATATTTTTTCCTCACGGCCTGAACTGGCAGGCTCCAGGTCCGATAATTATTACGCTGTTACTAGGAAATCATTTAGAATCATTTCGCTTCAACTAGGGCGCAACCGTAGCGCAGCTCCTATCAGCACTTAGATTGTAACATTCCCATAACAGCCTCAACTACCTGAGGCATTTTTGCATTTTTTTTTTTTTTTTTTTTATGTCATTTGATTTTCAGCAAAATCGCTTCGCTTTTTGCCCGTTTTTGTCGGGCGTATTAAATATTTTATTGGTGACAAAGTTAGTTTGATCATCAGATAGGTACAATTAATGATAATTTTTGACAAAGTAACCATAATTTTCACGGGCCAAACGGGCCCTTAGTTCAGTTTTTCAGCGGGCCCGCATTGATTTTCAGGGGCTACGGGCCCGAGGGCCCGCCTTATTTTCAACACTGAACATGGGATATAAAACATGATGAAGTCAAAACTACAAAGTAGCCTACACATGAGTATCAATCATTGAATGATTGACAGTACGTACAGTATCACCCGATCGTTTGTAGACTTGAGGTTAGGCCTGCTGGGGTGGGGCCTAGCTAGGCTAGGCTGGGGCTAGGCCAAGAAAGAATCAGCCTGGTCACATTGCCTCTTGTCAAGACTCAAGTCAACTACTACTACTACTTGATGCGACACGTGTCTTAGAAGGGACACGGGGCATTGTGACCAAAGTTCAGATAGTCGCAGATGCGGGGAAGATATTTTTTCCTCACGGCCTGAACTGGCAGGCTCCAGGTCCGATAATTATTATGCTGTTACTAGGAAATCATTTAGAATCATTTCGCTTCAACTAGGGCGCAACCGTAGCGCAGCTCCTATCAGCACTTAGATTGTAACATTCCCATAACAGCCTCAACTACCTGAGGCATTTTTGCAACACACCTGTGCTGTGGCATGGGGGATTATTACCCCATCTGATTTTACTTATTAACCCTAACGCCCTATCTGCTTAATTTTTCTCACTCAGTGCACCAGCGTTTTTTGGTATTTGGTACTCTTAGGGTAGGTGTGTGGGAAAAAAAGAGCTGCAGTGTTATAAACCCAAATGCCCCATCTGCTTCTAGCTTATCTCCCCGGAGGAAGTGAAGCAATAAGGCAAGAGAGGAAAGAAAAAAAGTCGGAAAATCAGGTTCGGATGGTCTCGAACCAGGGGCCCGACCACGGATATCACACTATGGCAGTGTCGCTGGCCTGGCCAATGATTTTGTGGCCATATGTGTCTTCGTTTGATGATGCAATCTCTGTAGATGGGTACCCCATGGACAACACCTAAAATCTTTTCAACTGTGTGGCAATATAACAATGACCCTACACTCCCAGATGAAAAGGAGTGTTTTTCTCCTCCGCACAAAGGGCTAATGGTTGTAAAAATCTTTAGCGCCATTGTTTGCTGAAGTCTGTCCATTGGTCACTGATATTGGAGAAAAGAAATTGATTTGACATTTTATTCATTTTCAAGAAAATAGGCAACTTTTATTAGGAGAACAAGACAGATTTTAGTAATTTTTAATCAATTTCACACTAGGTTTGTCCCCCCCCCCCTTGATTTGGTTGTGAAAAAAAAAAACAGTGGAGATGAGATAGGCATGCCCCACCATCTAACTTACATAAACCCACAACCAAGTTTCATGGGATACAAACTTGTGATTCTTATGACAGATGCAAAAGCATACTACTGCAGTATTGAAACAACTTCCAGGTAAATCAGGGGGTCCTAAGGAAAATTGGAATAAGCCTACACAAGGTAGGCCCTAGGTTCCCAATGCCCATTATTTTCAAGGAAATATTCTCCCCTTTCTTTTTTGCTATCTTGAGTGAAAGAATGAATTATAGCCAAAATATTTAGATCTAGAACTGAGTAACCTTTTAGTAAATAAATAAATAATGAAGCTGGTTACTTTCTGGAACAAAATGGCAATTTGTTCTAATTTTATACCTGTTTTTGAGTATTCAGATGGTCAAAGATTTAGACCTATTGCCAGATTAGGGCCCGCCCATAGAATTGAATGATCAAATAAGACTAGAGTTACATTTATTGGATCATTCCCAAAAAGGTGAACTTCTACTGGATCCCTAAGTCCAAATTTGATGAAACTTGGTATGTAGGTAGGGGTGGACGCATCTAATACCCATGCAATGTGTCATCACTATTTGTGCATATCTCTCATTTGCATATGCTCCCTGCCAGGGGATCTTGGCAAGTTTTAACTTAAAAGTAATTTTTTTAAAAATAGTATAGGTAGAAAGGAGACAAAATAAGCACTTTAAGTGGCATTGGCACATTTTCACCAAATCTGAAATTTCCTCAATTTGCTTGCAAATAATAGTCTAGGTCATTGGAAGAATAGAGGTATAATTATATTTACCTGTATAAAAATAACATACCCAAAAACAGATAGGGACATTCTCGACTAAAGACATCCAGGTAATTTGTAAGCTAACTTTAAGTTTGCTTAACTTTAATCAACAAGTGGGTTTATTACATGAATATCATATGGACTCGTACTCATTGACATACAGACCGGTCAAACAGGGTGCATACTGTTGGAATCAAATCTGGCATGTTTTTTTGTGTTAAACTCCATTGCATCGTCTGCTAAATAAATGTCTCTGGAGTCATTTCATTATAAAATGTTTCTGTTTACCCATAAGGACACTGATTTGATCTTAATCATTTCAGGTGAGGGCTAATGTATAAATGCTTTACAACCATGAAAAAATATCAATTTTTAAAGATCTTGAGGGTGCAGTGGCATACCGAGGCAGTCAATCTAGAGGGGCAAAATTTCAAGTCATCCCGATAGAGGGGGCAAAATTTGTAGGTCGCCCTGGTGATTTACTTCAATTATGTTTGAACTTGATGAAAATTTGCCCAAATTTAGGCTGAAATTGGTCAAAATTCCTTGAAGAAGAGGGATGAATTTTGGTCCATATCATCCCATTTTTTAGCCAGAGGGGGTATTTGCAACTGACCCCCACCCCCACACTGTGAGGGTGCACTATTTTTCAAATGTGCACCTTGGATCATAGATGCTTATTACAACTACAGTGAATCTGATTAAAGAGACACTGACACATTTGAAAAATAGTGTGCCCTCAAAATTTTTAAAAGCTTTTATATTAGCCCTCGCCTGAAATGATCAAGACCAAATCAGCATCCTTATGGGTAAACAGAACGATTTTATAATTAATGTCGACAAAAGTGGCGTTTAACACAAGAAAACTCATGCCGTATGCATGTTTCACACGGCATGCACCCTGTTTGACCGGTCTGTGACCTTTGTGGTTTTGATATCATTGAGTACGAGCCTATGATATTCATATAATATGTATATTATATGAATATAATATGTGTTACACATTTGTTGATTAAAGTTATGGAAAACTTGTAAGTTAGCCTACAAATTACCTGGATGTCTTTAACCTCTTATCAATGTTCCTATCTGTTTTTTGAGTATGTTGTAAATGTGTAAAATGTATCTGTATTCTTCCAATGGCCTAGACTATCATTTGAGAGCAAATTGAAGAAATTTCATATTTTATGAAAACATGCCAGTGCCGCTTTAAGAACAAAATTTGATTCTTTGATATGCAGCATTGCTTCAAATCAAAGAGAATGTAAACCAGAACAAGAAACCAGTGTAAAATTTGAATTTTGAATTTTCACATTCTAAGTTCATGCCAAAGTGTCCAAATGCCTCTTTCAGAGCTGTTTGTGTATACATTCATTTTCATTGGTGTAGTGTCAATCATGTTATTGGGCCAACATGTTTTGACAGTTCATTTGATTGTGAGAGTACTTATTGTTTTTAGACAAATTTCTGATGACTTAATATTTGATGGGTTATACCATTGTCAATTTGTTTATTTACTTTGCAGATAATGGATTTCTAGTAGTGGTGTTATACAAACTGATTGTTCTACAATGCTAACTCATTCTAATCAGAGTAGGAAGAGAACCCTTTTCAACAGTGGGTATGTAAAAGAAATCATTTCTGTTTAGCATGTTTAAAGAGACACAAGGCCATTTCCAGAAAGAAGCGCCCCCAATTTTTATTGCATATTTGGAATGCTTCCCAATGTATTACATCAATTAGGTTTCCCTCTTTTTAAGCCCATTAATCATATTTTCTATCAAGATATGAAGCGAACCTCTTACAAATTTCACATTGTTCCTATCAAATTTGTATAGGAAATTTCTTTTGGAAAGAACCATTGCTAGGGTTCCATGCGTTGCGCAGGAGAGGGACCCCTCCTGCACCAATATAATAGTCTCCATGCTCAATTGACTTCTGGTTTGTTAAAATAAACTTTAACCCATAAACTATATTGTACTTTTTAAGACTGTTGATCTTATATAATTATAATCATTATACAGTGAACACTTTTATCAATTTCAAATTTGTTCCATGAAATTTCCACTAGAAAATGTGATTTGGAAAATAAACATTGTAAGGGTTCCACGCTTCTGCTTCGCGCGGAAGGGGTACACCCCCTACCGTACCCACCCCATTAAATATGGCTTAATGTATGTGATTAAAGTTATCCAAATTAATAAGAATAAGATCTCTACTTTCTGTGTGTCCTAGTGACAAGTTTACATTTTCAGATCTTAGAAATGCTTACAATAAACATATTTTAAAACAAAAAAGCAGCAATTAATATGATTTAATGAATTTATGGCCCATAATGATGATGTCCAAGGTAACCGGGACACCGAAATAAAAATACACTTTTGATCAGTTTTAAATAGTGGAGGATGTTGGACCCCAACCCTGAACCTGACCTGGTACCCACTGTCACCCTAATCCTATAAAACCCATTAATGTGGCTAATGCTAAATTCTAAGAAATAACATTACACATAACATACACCATTATGTTTAAACTTCTTTTTGTAAAGGCAACAGCTGCAACCAAGGCAATCTGATCAAGAAGATTCAGCTTTCCAGTCTAGTCAGAGTTTCAGCAATTCTCAAATGATGAATTCTCAGCAAGATAACTCGCAGGGTAGTTCATTTGATCTCTTTTCTCAAATGATGTCACAGCAACAAGGTTTTTTCACAACAGAATGAGGTTGGTTTTGATCTGTAAAAATATTCTTGTATTCCTGATACTTAAACAATGTAACATTTTTATTCATGGCTTTACTTTCAACATCAATATTTCTTATTCATTTACCAATCAGTTTTTGATTATTGATTGAATGAATTAAATTTTATTAAAAAAAAAAAACAACCCAATTTAAACATCAAAGTTATCTTTACCATCATCTCATCCAGGCTAACTTAAGATTTTGGTATAACACTTTGATTAAAGGCTACAGAATTCCAGAAAACATGGTCAGTGCCTCCCAATTAGAACCCCATAGGCATGTATTGGTTTTTTTTCAAGTTTATAATAAAGGCACAATGGCACATACTACCGAAGCGATGTATTGTGGAAATCGACATTGTCCCCCTGTATACTTAGTTTTTCTCACGCCAGTGAGTCTACCCTTGATTTAGCAGATGTCTCACTTGTACATTTCACCCCTAATGGTAACAGTGTTCAGGGTAACTTGTGTAACAATTTTTGTACTGTAATGAGACTAGTCACATGACACCTTCTCAATTAATACAGTCTCATTGCTTAATGCACATTTCAAATATAGTAAGACACCTAATCAGGCACAATGAACATGGTTACCCAAGACTGAGATTGTGATCACAAAAACCTGTATGCACTTTGCAAACATGTTTGTGATTGGTTCTTTGCTGGTTGTCAGGGAAACATGTTGTCCTTGCAAACCAGAGCAACTAGTGGACAATGTTTATCTTCATGTCCACTGTCCAGTGCTACCAAGGTGGTCTTTTACCCATTGCATGCTTGTATCTATAAGTACTCCATGGAAATAGATCATGTAGGCCTATTTTAGGACTTTGCATGCAATGCAATTGAAAATGAAGATTTTCAAAAAATGGCAAGATATTTAGAATATTTTGGGGACCCTGGGAAATAACTATACTCATTAAAATGTCTTTGTGCATGTTGGATTATTTATTTAATGCGGATGAATTTAGTGTTATTCGACAATGCCTTTTCTCCCCAACAGTGTTTCCTTGTGCAAATTTTGGATTTTTTGAGAACCAGCAACCGAGGACCAAAACAAGCAGTTTCTTGTTCTAAAACCCAGAGTAGTTTTACTCAGTCTCTCTGCCTTGAACCAGGTCAAATGATACATTGTATGGAATAAACCTGCTTGTAATAGACTGCTTGATATTCTGCGATGAGGATTTCTATTCACATTGTTACAGCCCCCAAGAATTAGCAATGATTTATTTCACTTTGAGCAAGATTAAGTCATAAATTAGCACATAAAATATTATAAATTAGTCTAAGTAATATAATATAAATTATACCTGGTTTATGTGCAAACTGGTGTGTGTGAAGCAAATAGAATGAAACAGAAGATCTCAGAAGAAAACACAAAACCGGAGAAGCGTCTAGAACCTTAGTGATTTCATTAGAAAGTTCTGGAGTCTAGGAGATCAACCCAAGGTGGTAGGAGTCTGACCATAGGTGGCGCACTGCTGTATAATTACACAGTCAGTGAGTAGCTGCTATGAGATCCCAAATCTATACAGTACATGTGGAATGGTAGAGGCATTTCCAGACTTATGATGTATTATGACAAACTGTTGGAAGTTGATGGGAAAGCAGATGGCCATGAAGCAGAAGTCTGCTCCCACAGGTTGTGCTGTGTCCCTTAGACCACAGGTTAGTTCCCAGGCTATTAAACATAAAGATGCTGAGTCTGAGAAAGTTAGGGAAGACTTTGAACCATTTGTTTTGGAGGGTTCAGTGTCGCTTGATGGTGACAAAGTTGATCCAAAACCTATAAAGATCATGCGTGACACATGTTGTGCCCAGTCAGTAATTTTGGAGGGGTCATTGCCCTTTAGTGAAGTTAGTGCAACAGGTGAGAATGCTTTGATCCAAGGTATAGGTATGGATATTATTAGTGTCCCTCTTCACAAGGTGAATTTGAAGTCTGATTTGGTCTCAGGTACAGTCATAGTAGGAGTAAGGCCTGAACTTCCAGTCAAAGGCATTTCATTGTTATTGGGGAATGATTTGGCAGGCGGGAAAGTACATCCCGAACAATCGTTACCCACAATCCCTGCACAGAAATAAACAGCGAGGATATGAATAGTGCAGTTTATCCAGTCTGTGCAGTTACTAGGAGTATGGCCAGGAAAGCCATGCTTGAAGCAAATAGTGATAGGAAGGCCTTGTCCCAAATTTAGATTTAGAGGACACGTTCATGACAAATTTAGATTGAAAACCAGGTCAACTTCCCTCTTCAGGGGAGAATAGGTTCTCCAAAACATAAGGCAGGCCCTGAGCAAGTACATAGTGGGGATAATGTTGATGATCCCTTAAAGGGATTTAGTGGTATAAATCTATCGGAACATATATAATGAAATATCCCTAAATATGACGTACCAGGTTCAATGGTACATTTGTGTAACAATTTTTGTACGTAATTGAGACAGTCACATGACAACAACATCTCACATTAATACAGTCTCCTTGCCTTATGCCATTTCAATATCAGTAAGACCACCTAAACCGGCACAATTAACTGGTTACCCAGACTGATATGTGTGATCCACAAAAACCTGTATGCACTTTTCTATGTTTGTGATTGGTTCTTTGCTGGTTGTCAGGGAAACGTCTTGTCCTTGCAAACCAGAGCAACTAGTGGACAATGTTTATCTTCAAGTGTCCCCTGTCCAGTGCTACCACGGTGGTCTTTTACCCATTGCATCTTGTTTCTATAGTATCCAGGAAGATATCATGTGTAGGCCTTTTTAGGACTTTTGCTGCAATGCAATTGAAAATGAGATTTTCAAAAATGGCAAGATTTTAGAATATTTTGGGGACCCTGGGAAATAACTATACTCATTAAAATTCTTTTGCAGTTGGCTTCTTTATTTTAAATATGCGTATGAATTAGTGTTTATTCGACACATGCCGTTTCTCCCCAAAGTGTTTCCTTGTGCAAATTTTTGATTTTTTGAGAACCAGCACCGAGGACCAAAACAATCAGTTTCTTGTTCTACCAACCCATAGAGTTTTTACTACTCAGGTCTCTTCTCTCTGCCCTGCTTCTGCTTCTTCTCTCGTCTGCCTTGAACCAGGTCAACTGATACATTGTAATGGAATAAACCTCTTGTAATAACTGCTTGATCTTCTGCGAGAGGATTTCCTATTCACAGGTTACAGACAAGCCCCCAATAATTAGCAATGATTTATGTCACTTTGAGCAAGATTAAAGTCATAAATTACACCATAAACTATTCTAACGTTAGTCTTACGTAATATAATATAAAATATACCTGGATTATGTGCACTATGGTGTGTGTGAAGCATAGAATGAAACAGAATCTCAGAAGAAAACAGAAACCTGAGAAAGCGTCTAAACCTTATGATTTCATTAGAAAGTTCTGAGTCTAGGAAATCAACCCCAGTGGTAGGAGTCTGACCGATGTGGCCACTGCTGTATATTACCAGTCAGTGAAGTGCTGCAGAGATCCCAACTCTAATACATTATGTGAAAGGTAGAGGCATTTCCAGACTTATGAGGTATTATGACAACTGTTGGAAGTTTGATGGGAAAGCAGATGGCCATGAAGCAGAACGTCTGCTCCCACAGTGTGCTGTGTCCCCGTTAGCCACAGGTTAGTTCCCAGCCTATAACAGAAATGATGCTGAGTCTGAGAAAGTTAGGGAATCTTTGAACCATTTTGTTTTTGATGGTGTCTTGTCACTTGATGGTGACAAAGTTGAGCCAAAACCTATAAAGATCACGCGTGACACATGTTTTGGCCAGTCAGTAATTTGGAGGGGTCATCTGCCCTTTAGTAAGTTAGTGAAATGTGAGAATGTTTTTATCCAAGGTATAGGTATGATAATTTTAGTGTCCCTCTTCCCAAGGTGAATTTGAAGTCTGAATTTGGTCTCAGGCAGGGCTAGTAGAGTAAGGCACTGAACTTTTTTCCAGTCAAAGGCATTTCATTGTTATTGGGGAATGATTGGCAAGCGGGAAAGTACATCCCGAACAAATCGTTACCCACAATCCTTGCACAGAAATAAACTGCGTGATATGAATATGCAGTTTATCCTGCCGGTGCAGTTACTAGGAGTACGGCTAGGAAAGCCATGCTTGCAAAGCCAATAAGTGAATAGGAAGGTCTTGTCCCAAATTTTAGATTTAGAGGACACGTTCAAGACAAAATTAGATGAACCTGGTCAACTTCCCTCTTCAGGGGAGATAGTTTCTCCAAAACATACGCAATGCCCTGACAATGTACATAGTGGGGATAATGGTGATGTCCCATTAAGTCATATAAGTTAGTTCTGAACAGATAATTATTCCTGCCACTCAAGCATTTCACATGTCCGAGGCAGTAACCCTCAGGAGTCTGAGGACGTTCCTGTTTGTGTTTACAAACACATGGGTGTGCTGATGATGACACCATTTGAGCCACCTGATGCTCCGCAAAACGATTAGTGGAAATTTTGTTCATCAGGTAGAGTTTGTCCCCAAAGGTTTATCACAGGAGGGCATCAAGCAGTGCCCCTGATAGTCCTATGGCAGGACAATTAGGAGTCAAAAGACACATGATAGGATTTTGGTGGCCTACACTTTCGTACGGATGTTTCTGAATACGTAGATCTTGTCATAACTTGTCACCTCGTTGGCAACTAATCAGAAAATCCCCCGCCCGCATCCTCTAAACCGTACGGCAATTCGGCAGAGCCTTTAGTAGGTCTAGTTGACTGTAGGGCCTCTCCCTAGGACTAAGTCGGGTAATCTGTACCTACTTACTATCATTGTGTGCCTCTACCCTGTTCCTGAGGCCATACCTTAAAGGATATAGGCTAAAAACCGTAGTGGAAGCTTTGACCAAGTTTTTCCCTCTTGTCGGCTACCTAAGTCAAGTCATCAGATCGGGGGGTCAAATTTTAACTCTGGCCTATTTCAACAATGATGTATGATTCGGGATAGTAACATTATTTTTGTCCAGTGCCCTGCCATTCGAGTCCCGGGGAGCTTTAGAGGGATTCCACCAAACTCTGAATAGTGTTTGGGAGAACTTCTGTTGGAAATTTTGAGAAGGAACTGGGATGAGGGAGTTTACTTGTAGTTGTTTGCTGCAAGGGAAGGAGTTCCGGAGGCACTGGGTTTCCGGTCCCTTTGAGTTATTTTTGGGCGTGCAGTTTTGCGGTCTCTTGAAACTCCTAAAGGATAAGTGGCTGAATGATGAGGCGGACACCAACCTTTTGGACGATGTTTCCAAATTTTACGTATAGGCTCAATAGGGCAAATGAAAATTGCCAGGGTTAATTTGAATCAAGCCCAGACCCAAATGAAGAAGTGGTATGACCAAGATGCCCAAAGTAGGGTCTTAGGCCAGGAGACCAAGTGTTAGCCTTGTTTCCAATGCCCTGGACATCCACATGCCAGGCCAGATACCATGGGCCTATACGTAGAAGCACCAGTCAATGGTTGGGACTTACATAGTCAAAACGCCCGATAGGCGTAGATAGGCAATGGTGCCATGTAAGTATGCTGAAGGAGTATGTAGGTAGAAATTGATGATGGCATTGCAAAACCAATGTGCGTCTGTAAGTCCTACTGATGAAAGTAAACATGATGACAATCATGATCTGAGTGTAAATATGCAAACATGATGACAAGCAGCATGACTATCAATCAAGTTGCAAATTCAGATGTGCTCAATGATTTGGATACAAAACTAGTCCATCTTTCAGAAAATCAACAGTGGTTAAACAAGCCGTATTCATGATTTTGAAGATATTTTTTTCCCTGATTTCCCTGTAGAACCACTGCTGCTTATCAATGATGTTGATGTGGGTGATTGTGCACCCATAAAACAGCACCCTTACAAGTACAATCCCTCTGCAGAAAGAATCTCAACACAGAGATAGAGGTACAATGGTTGGCAACAAAATAATTGGCAAACAAAAGTGAATGGAGTTTCCCATGTATTTTGGTTCCAAAAACTGATGTTCCCTTAGTTTTGTGACAGATTTCAGAGGGGTAAATCATTGTTCCAAGACGATTCATTTCCAATACCTCGTAATGATATTGGCATTTACAAATTGGGCAATTCAAAGTTTCCGTCAGTTTTGACCTTTTAAAGGGGGTATTGGCAGGTTCCACTTACTGACGTGCGTAAGAAATTTCGGCATTTTTGCACGCCGGCTGGGCTGTTTTCAGTTCGGGTTGCCAGTACGGTATGAACACGCACCGGCAAAACCTTCCAAAGAATGGGTGAAATCATATATTGCTGACATAGAAGGCGTGAACGCCTATGTTTATCGAGTTGAGATTGTGTACAGTCAGTCCCTTGGGACCAACACATTGGGCAGCTTCTCCATCCGCTGTTTCATAATTGTCCCAGAAAACAAACTACAGTAAATTTAGTAAAGAGTGAGTTTTCCATGCCAATGTCCACCTATTTAGTCCAGGGTAGTAAAGGTCAAGGGCAAGGTCAATAAAGCCTGTTTAAGGCTAAAGTTTGAAGCAATTAGCAATTCCCCACACCTATACCAGAAAGAACTTCAGAGATTCTGAGGTATGGCCCTGATATACAGGAAGTTTTCCAAACTTTTCAGATTTTGCCAGTCCTTTGACAATTTGCTAGCCATGTTCAAATTTGTTTTGGTCACAGGAATGTGAAATAGTTTTCCTCCAGCAAATCAAAGCCATCATGATTTATTGAACCATTCTATTGCACCGACTTTCAGCACCATTTCAAGTTGGCCATAGATTCAGTGAACATAGTGTGTGGGTGGAGGTCTTTGCAAGAAGGAGAAGACGATGAACACCCTATTTCGTATTTCTCCAAAAGTTTAAACCAAGCCCCAAATAATTACTCCCTATGAGAAGGAGGTGTCTTTCCTGATTTTGGCATTAAGGGCAGTTTGATGTAGATTTGGGCACCACAGTGGCACCCTGCTTTTTTCACAGATCACAACCCCCCCTCACCTCATTCACAGTGAACAACAAGAATCATACGTTAGTGAGGTGGAGTTTTGACCTTGCAAGAGTAAAACCTAGACATCAGACACTCAGATGAAAGATAATGTGATTGGCTGATTCGCTATCCAGAATTGTTTAGTTAGTCAGAACAGTAAAGCTTTCAAAAAGGCAATGTTCATTGTGAATAAGCTATGTATATGAAAAACATATTGAGAGCCTTAAATAGTTCCGAAAGTTTGCTTTTCAATCAAACTTCTTTCTTTAAGGGGGAGGTGTTATATGCCCCCGAAGTTGCAATGATTTATTTCACTTTGGAGCAAGATTACTCATAAATTACACATAAATATATAATTTATCTAAGTAAGATAATATAAAATATAACCCTGGTTTATGTCCTACTGGTTTGTGTGAAGCAAATAGAATGAAATAGAAGATCTCAGAAGAACACAGAAAACCGTGAGAGCTCTAGAACCTTAGTGATTTCATTAGAAAGTCTGGAGTCTAGACCTCAACCCAAGTGGTAGGAGCTGAGCCATACGTGGCGCACTGCTGTAGAATGTAACACAGTCAGTTAGTAGCTGCTATGAAATCCCAAATCTATACAGTACATTGGATGGGAGAGGCAATTTCCAGACTTCTGAATGTAATGACTAAATTAGTACATGACTATATAGAGAGGACAAGATCCTTCGATAATTGTTTGAGAGAATTATTAAGCGCTGGTGGAGAGAAATGAGTCAGATATCACAACATCATTACTCCAAGTAGAGTGTTTCATAACCATCGTTCTCCAAGTTATTAGCAGAATTACATAACATCCTTACTCCAAGTTATTAGCAGATTTCCAATTTGAACATTGACAGTCATCATAGTCGATGAGTACAGTCTCCATATAGTACATTGTCATAGTTGTCAGCTCTCCAACATTTTTTCGTCCGATTGGTGTAGCCGTGTTCGTTTCCGTCTTTCCTGGCCTCTGAGTTATCCAAGATAAACAAGGCCCAGCACTCTTGACTTTATATTTGTCGACCTCAGATCAATCGGGAGTCATTGGGAACTGGTTTTCTTCAGTAAGGACAAAGTCGTCCGTGGACACTCCCGCTATTGAAATTGAAGTTGCGCTGGAATATTCGCCAAGAGTCTTTGCAATATTCTGCACCTTTCTAGTAATATTGCTGCAGCCCGTGTCGCGGCACGCCCCATGTAGTAAGTTTGAAGTTTTTTTATATTAGCCACTTTATTTTAGATAAATCTTTGAGTATTGATACCTACTCAATGTGTTAATGAATTGATTTGACCACATTAAAATAAATACTTTGTTTTAAAATTTGTAATCAGTTCATTGTCTAGTTATTCAGGAGTTTGGAATCGTATTTTTAGACGTGGTTTTGGCCTTGGTTAGGGACAGTAACCATTTGACTGTATTTTCATTTCAAATAAGTTTTGCAATTCAATATGATTTACTCAGGGCAGAGGCCGTAAGCATATGGAATTATGTGGGGGGGGGGTGCCGGATTTGCCAGAAGTGGACCTTTTTTGTCGATAATTTTTTTCGGCTCGCTGCCTCGCCGTTTGCCCCAAATTTGTTTAAAATCCGTCGCATCCAAACTCTGAACAGCGGGGTTTGGGTTGGGGGGGGTCGGATTCAAGAAACATCAACAGCGTTCACTTAACACAATATTTATAGTACTAAGCGTGGTAAAAACTGGTATATTGAAGGCCAAAAAAAAAATGTTTTTGTCTCAACGCTGAACGCGCCGCGTTGTAATTTCGCCGAAAAGTGGAAAAATTATGCGGAACTTTTTTATTTTTTTTTTCAAAAAAAAAGAGTCATGAACTCCGAATTTTTTGTTTGAAAACTGAAATGTGAAATGCACGATTCACGCATCTGCGACTCTCGTGCTTGCCCCCTGACTTTTTTTACGTTGACGTGGGTGCAGAGACGATACTTACGTGGCACCAGCGTGTGAAGTTAAAACACTCCACCACAAAATAACTGGCAATATACTTCCGTAAAAGTGTGCAGGCTCAAACGGTTGGCAACTGGCACTAAAGGTGGCTATTTTGCGTGCATATCGCAAACCCAAATTGGGACGACCGCCATAATTAATAACAGATAAGTTTTATATCGATGTGCCCTCCATTGATATATTGATTCCTTGCAGAATCTAGAACCGCTTCAGTTCAAATTTCTGCGCATTCAACCACAGGTATTTTTCGTGTATTTGCGAATCGTTCACTTTATTTACTGGTGGTCGGGTAATAGGTCAATTGCAACGTCGCGTATAATACCTTGCTTCGGAAACGAGGATACAGTTATTCTTTAAAGTTGAATCTGCAACAATAAACAAATGGAATCCCTCCACAAAACGATAGAACAAAACTCTTAAAGATACTTGCAATTGAAATCTTGTTTTGGGGGAAATCCTGTGTGATCTGAGGCAGGAATCGCTGATTGATACTGCCATGACTGCAGAATTCGATACCAGGTAGATGTACACTACGAGGTGAAAGTGATCATTGGTGCCGTCCCATTATCTTTTATGCCGAGCCCAAAGAGTTAAAAATAAAAAACAAAAGAAAAAAATACCGCCATACCGCATTAACTTTTTCAACCAACTCACACTTTGAGACAAACTATTTTTATTTTGGCCTTACCAATACAACGGGTCCACAACCTTGCCATAACACGATGCCAAGTTAACAAAGCCGAAATGACCTTTGTCATTTTTGGGGGTGGCGTCGCCACCCCCCGCACCCCCCCTGGCTACGGCCCTTATGGGACTTGCCCAATTTCTAATGTGACATTGGTACCTTGAAGCAATTTTATTTTGGTTATGCCACGGGCAGCAACAATCATGGCATTTTGACTGTGCTGTCTGCGATTCCCCGTAATCAGCATTTTTCACGTTCATTCATCACACTCTGTTTTATCTTCGCGGTTGGGAATATTTAAATTGCGTCGCACTAAGGAACATAAACAACAGCCCCATAATGCTATGGGCACACAGCAACCACTATGCTTCGCATAAACCATGCTATGCATAATGAGCCATGCTATAGCAGCCTATACAAATTATGCAAATAAGTTTGGCGCAATCGTCCAGTGGCGGTGCCCATAGGTGCACCATTTGCTGAGTCACTGGCAGATGCCTGTGTATGCTCATATACATGTCCCAGCATTTTGTAAAGCAAATATAGACCTATGGTTATATTTTACAAGACAATTGCTAGTAAATCTGTGAAAAGTTAACATGGAAAGTTGTACTTGATGGTCAGCCAATAGATAAGGGAATGAACTAAGAGATCGAGAAGTCGCAAGTTCCTTTTAAAGTTTTCACAAACATTCCGCCCTACGGCAAGTATTTTGTTATTGATAAGCCTACCTCACCATTGAATTCAGTAAATTCCCATTTTTTTTATCAAAAAAAACATACAAAAGTATAAAGCTTACCCTTTTTTGCAAAGTTTACCACATCATCCTTCAAGTTATAGTTACCCATAAAGCATGACTTTGAAATAACATTTTATTGCACTAATAAAAGTTGCATGAGGAGATTTTAAGCACATCCTTCGTTATAGTTTGAATGATAGCCTTCAAAAAGTCATTTGCATACTTCCAATTTTTATGCCCAACTGTGTTTGTATTAGACAAAGTTGTATAGATTCTCCATTGACAGTTTTTGTTTTGTAATTTCTCTCTGTATGCTACTGAAGGTGACTTTAATAACCTTCCCTCCCCTAAAAATAGAGATACAAGCCCCTTGGATAAAAGTATGTTAGAGATATTTTTTGGTAGATTATATGACCCTGGTGTTTAAAAACACACCTGCTTCCCTTAAATGAAATTATTAAAAGAAACCAAATTTATGTAAAGCACTTTGCCAATCAAATTCAAAAAAAAAAAATAAACTAATAAATCAGATTTGTGCATGTCTGCCACACTAGCTATCCTAACATACCTGCCACAACCTACTGAAAACAAAGTCAGATATTTGGGGCATTGTTGTGTCAGTAATAACACTTTCTACAATACGAATGGAGTTCATTAATTGAATATTGCTCTTTTCCTTTTTGTTTTCATTTTGCAATTTGAATTATAACTTCTCCTTGACTTCTAGAATTACCTCCTGCAAATTTCGACTTTTTATCTGGGTCAATTTACTGTGAAGCAATCACAGTATGAAGTTCCGGTCAATGTGTGAGATTGTCCTTTTTTTAAAGACTATTCTTGTTCCTGTGCTCCTTTCCTTTAAATCGGTTCATATTACATACTATGTATACAGGAGTACAAGTCGGTCCCCCCGATTTATGTTTGATCATGTAATTTCATTTGTTTAAGAATGGAATTATTAAAGTACTATTCATAGTTGTATGGGACCTGTTTCAACAAAATCCTTAATGGTAAATGAAATTTTTCCAAATCGTATTGAAGCCCTTGGTTTGTTAATCATAATACTACTCAACATGAATCATTTGTTATATGTATCTTTCTTCCTTTCATCGTCTTCCGCCCCCTTTATTCTTTTTCTAGCTATCCACCAGAATCGACATGGTTATATTCCTTGAATTATATTCCAACCGCTTGGCTGCATTTTTTACTGCGGTAATAGTATAAAGTGTAATAAATGTTAATGGTATTCTCACTGTGGTGCTTTTTATTTTTCTTTGCTCATCTTCTAATATCTTAATCTTTTTTCTTACTAAAAAACACATAATCCACTCAAATGGTACAATTGGAGTTTGTCTGTACCCTTCAGTATGATTAAACAGTCTTTATTTTGATATGGTTTAAACTACTGAAGCACTCGTACCAACAGCCTGTCCTCACAAAAATGGTACAATAAAAAAACCAGATTTTTTTGTTTCATCTTCATTTGCTTGTTTCAATCGCGAATAACCGCCAGTTTAAAACTGCGGAACACAAAAATCGAGTTTGTGCCACTTTCCGGTTGATATGAAACGTGTGAACGAATTTGTTAACATAGGTTTAGTCACACGTGAACAGATATGAAAATCTTTAAAAAGGATTAACTTCATAAAGAAACTCTAAATTACGTAATGGTGGAAGTTAGATCAAGTATTTCCTGGCATTGGAGATAAAGTGAATACATTCGACAGACTGTTTTTTGGTTAGAGAGAAGCACCATGACGACATCCGGATTACCACACCCTGAGGAGAAGTGTTTTTAAATGGTCTTGAAGTATCATGAAACGCAAATTCCTACCAACCATTGATAATTGCCTCCAAATTATTTTATTGACGTTCAACAATTATACATACACAAAGATATGCAGATTTATTTTTTTAAAAACCATTTCTTTGGATTTGGTTGTTTATTTTGGTGGGCAATTACATTCCCTTCTGGCATGATTTTAACAGACTCCAATTTTGTAATAATTCAAAGTTCCATTTCAATTGGTGCAATAAATATTTGTATTGTTTATTTTATGAAGAAGATATTTATCTCGCACTGATTTGTCTGACTATTAAAAATCTTGTGTCACTAAACTAGATTTCTTTTTGTTTTACTTTATCTGTGCTTTTGTTTCTCTTGTCAATTTGCAATCTTTTGTTTGAAGCTTCAAGGCGACATTTCCTAACTTGGTCGGAAGCAACTCTGCCATGCATAAAAGTGGCCCAAATCATTTTGGTATATCGCACTAAATTGAATTTGAATATATCTCTGGATTGACAAAAGCAAATAAGATGAAACAACACCATTGGAAGCCCGGTCTTTGTTCTTTAATAGAAATGCCAAGTAGAAGACTAATTTTGAAATTTCCATATTAACCAATTTTTTTTTCTGATGGTACCATTTTTTTTTTTGAGACAGGCTGTATAATTGCTGGATCCACATTAAGACAATGCAACGTAATAGTAATTCTGTCAATTGATTTATCTCTCCTGATTATATCAAAATTAATTACATGCCATAACATTTTATTGTCCTTGGACCCTTCTTAAATGGTTAACCTGTTTTGACTCACTCTCGCCCATCCAAGGAACAAATTAATTTATGTTACATTTTTTCTTTCTTCTTTCTTCTCTCCTTGCTTATCTTTCTCCCCTTTAAAACTTTTTCCTAGCTATCCATAATTTTCACTCTTAATTTTTTCCTCTGTAATATTTTATGTTATGTTTACCACACACAATAGTTTTCATTTTATGGTGATTTTTTTGTGTCGCCTGCCCTAAGGCCCGGAAGACACTAGGGATCACTTTGGCCCTGTTTTTTTGTTTGTCTGTTTTGATGATGTCTGTTGTTGATGTCTTTGTGAAAAAAGGTTAACATTTGCATGTAATATCCACATACTGATGGATTTAAAACTAAACTTGTCACAGGTGCAACATGGCATCCCCCACTGTTGATGTGGTCACAGGTCACATACCAAGGTCAAAGGTCATGGAGGTCAATTTGTAAAATAGGCTGAAAATGTAAAATTGACCTTAGTAGAAAACGTTGAAGTTCATTTGAACCAAACTTGAATCATAGGTGTCACAGGGAACCCTCATTTGTTGATTAGGTCCAAAGGTCACATACCAAGGTCAACGGTCTGTGAGGTCAAGTTGTAAAAATAGGCTGAAAATGTAAAATTGACCTTATATGAAAAGTTGAAGTTCAATTGGACCCAAACTTGAACATAGGTGCAACATGGGATTCCCTCATTTGTTGATGAGTCAAA
>JAMKCH010047145.1:0-11883 GCA_023653785.1 Ophioderma brevispina
GACTAAATTTAAAGTACGTTGAAAAAATGACAACCATCAATTTCAAATTGTTTTTTTCGTGGGCCTTAGCTAACACTGTTAAAAATCCCGTAAATTAAGCAGACGACAGATTTTCCGTAAATTTACAGGAAACTCTGTTTTACAAACACAATAAAATAAAAAACAAAACAAACCATAAAAAATGTAAATTTACCGGAAATATTCAAAAAATTATTATGGCCGCAATATTTCGGACTTTTTTTTTTTTTTGGGTCCGTAATTTTAAATTACGGGAAAACTTATGTTAAAATCACATTTTTCATAATATGAGACAAAATTTCTGTAAAATTACTGTCAACTTTCAGTTAATTGACAGAATTTTTTTGTTAAATTTACCATAAAAAGACTGGAAAAGACTGCTGCCAGAAATTTCCGTAAATTGACGGAAAAAACTTTTTTTAACAGTGTATATGTGCCCAGCGGTAACATCTGTAAAACACCAACTCTAATGATGGTGATTGAAATATATATACTGTATGACTGTATGTGCTCTGTGGAACGACCGACCGATTCAAGTGTTTAGAAGTTCACTTAGCAACAAAGTTAAGGTATAATAGCAACAAAGCTAAACACCATTCCCCAAGATTCGAACCCACAAACTATTGACCTATAACCAATAGTACAAAGGTCTAAGTAACTATTGCTTAAACGGTTCAGCGCGAAGTGTACGCCGGTATAGCGGCGCCGGCTGTGAAAGGAATTACGATGTACAGGACTCTTGACCAACCTTGCAAAGTAAAGTATAGGGCACTCGACTCTACACAGCAGCACTTCTTCAAGCTTTTATTCCGTTGTGTCGAGGGAGACGGGCCCTGGCCAGGCTTGCAGGGTTAGCGTGATTCCTTTCTTTTAACCGTGTTTCAAAAAAATTAGGACTGTATGAAATTTTCTGAACTTGCCGCGAATTAAGCGTGTACGATCCTAATTAGCGGATATAGTCTCAAATTGTGAATCTGATATGCTATTTGAGGCTCTTTCCAGTCGATGTGTGATATATTTTCAACTTCATATATATTTTGACGCTAATTTCAGTCTTGAGATGAGATATACCGCTTCTTTAATATATTAGAGTGTCCAAAAGTTATGAAAACAACTTCATAAAACGACCTTAAATTCGTAAGCAACAGCGTATGCGCATACTCAAGGTTAAATTAACCTTTCTACTAATAAAATATTAGATTCCCCAATATATAATACACCAATATAAACCTGAAATTAAAGTGAAAGCGTCGAGTATGGAAGCATCAATTTTCTGAGGTAAGTCTTGGTATAGTTGACCACGTTCCAGGTTTGATGTGTGTTCGACCCATCCAACTTGTAGCTGCATAACGCGGCCATCGACTATCACCGTGTGAAACTTATCTGGATTGCCACAACGTGGTAGTGACATTAGATTAAGTGTGGCCTCATCAAATGTGCTGGAAAGACGTACAAAAGTTGAAATGAAAACGAAACGCTGTAAATGATTGAAACCGTTTAACTTCATTTTACTAGGTTTTCAAAACAGTACTGATTAAAAATATTGAGGGAAGTATAACGATTAAAGCCACTATACAGCGAGTTTTAACGATTTGTAAACAAATCGCGCCCCATATTTTCATCGAAGTCGATGTTTTTGCACGTGTATTGGAAATTGTGTAGTGAAAGACCTCTGCAAGGTGGGCTAAGGTAACATGCCCTATTGTCAAGAAAGAAATTATATGTTTTATGCTTTGTTTACTAATAAAAAGTCGGGATCGACGCTTTTAAGGTCTAGAAACAGTGTAAATGGGCATCTTCAAGACCGATTTAAACATGCTTAAGTGTTTTTTTTCACAAAGAAAAACAGTAATGAGTAATGGTGTTGATATGATCTGAACACCTAGCTTTTAGAGACAAAATCGGCTATTTAAATATTTGAAAAAAAAATTATCTGATTATAATGGCTTTAACCAGATTGCAGGAGTCTGACATGTGGAATTAAAAGAAGCAATGCAACTTTGAGGCAGATGCTTAATCAGCAACCAGCTGCAACTATCATGATACAAATACACAGAATGGGAAACTGTTGGGAGATTTTATTGATTAATGCCCTGCCATATAAAATGAACCATGGGGGGAAAAGGATAATCTGATGTAAATTAGTTCTTAGACAAATATCAAGAATTGAGTATCTGGATCCCGGATCTGGATTAATTAATTTCCAGCAGTTCCTAACCCTAACCATGGACACGTGAATCTTTCCAACCGCCACAGACAGTACCAGAACCAGCACCACTGCCGTCATAGAGGCGTTATTATCATTACATGTCTTGGGCAATCCGTGCGTGTCTTGAAACAACAGCGTTATCGCCTTCTCTAGGAATTTTCTGCAGAAAAACGGAATGGCCATCCGGGGTGCCTTCCAAGTATCCAAACTGGATATAGTGTTTTATTGGCTGTAACAAGAAAAAACAAACAAACGATTACTCTCTAAAGAACTTTCCTTCAATAGTAAATGACCATTGGCATAGACAAGACTGTTCATTCCCATTAGACAAAGTGTTTTTTTACGAATAACACGTATGCAATTACAAGCTGATTGATACTGATTTGCAGGCTTTATTTGTTTTTTACTCACTCTTGTTTTGCTCTACAGGACAATTGCTTCCATTCCATGGTATTGGCAAATAAACCAGTTAAAACTCAAGTTCAACTTGAACTCCAAAATGCACGTTAATAAACATAAACAAATAGGATTAATAGCATTTTGAATTTGATGATGTTTGCCCAGTTGGTATAAGAGTTCAATACAATATAATCAAGCCAAGTCTTGCGGGGCGAAATAAGATGATTTTTTTCAGGTACGGCAAACCTTATGTTGCGTGGTCGGATCAGATCTATGGAATGTACTTATGGCATTTTTTTACAATATCACATGATAACAATGATAGCGGAATAAGTCACGTTTACGAGCTTGTTTTTATTCTTTGCATTTTTTCGAGTCAATCATTGTCGAGATAATTACAGTAAAACGATATTGCAAAACAAACATGTAGTATTCCTATACATGTCAAATGCTTGACAACAACATTACAACAAACATAAATACGCATTAGGCGAGTAGCTAGAAGTTATCTTGCATGGCACCTAAAAATGCTTAAAAGTCTAAAAATACACTAGCTATGTGAAGGGATGTAATGTCATAATTTACATGGGAGGTGTGTTTTCTCAAATAAATGGCAATTGTCAGCAAATTGCCCCCCCCCAGGCACTTACTCCACACTCATCAATTTCATCTAGATTGTTCCACTATGAGTCGTACCGACTCTGGAGCATCTCGTGCGGGGCGTTTTGATGTACTCTGTATTGTGATTAAGCTAAAAAAAATGTGGTCACCATAATGTTGAAATTTGGTCATTTGGTGATTGTTGCCTGTACTTTGGCGTGATATTGTTGTATTGCTCTGTGAGAGTTTCAAATGTGAAAGAAAACATTGTCACAGTTGTCCGTTTTCCCATAATAGACTATACCGTTGTAAGTGAGTTGTTGGTGTTTTTTAAACCTGTCCTAGTGTTGGAATGTGTCGGTAAATAAGTTACCCCAGGCACAGCAACGTAGCATTGGCCGCCAAGTTTTCTAAAAAAGGGCTGTTTATATCGTTGTTATGAAATGCACAGGTCACGTGAGTACAACATAGGGTAGGCCGCCCAATTTCCGGACACTTAAAGACTTCGCTAAATATTTTTAAAAATAATTCGATATTTACCCACCAAACACAATCCTTTGTCACTGACCATGCCCAACTGTACTTGTGGCATTGAATGGTGTTGGCAATCGAGTTGCATTATCTCCATCGGCGAACAATGACATGAAGCACGCTGCAAGTTCGGACGCATTTGCCAGTTTTCGGACAGTCCCTTGCCAGTTTTCGGACACTTCAGAAACAAGCGCTGTACGTCCGTTTTTTTTGTGGACACCATTATAAAGTGTTATTTTGTATTCTCCTATACATCTTGGTAATATTTGTCAGTTTGTGTTGTACTTGATGTTTCTTTATACACTGTCGCGATTGTCGCAGTAACCAGGGCGGGTGACAAGTGTACTGTACAAATGGTCATAGACAATTTCGATAGCGATAGTGATAGCGCCACCATTTTCGATTAAGCTACATAATTAATTATGCATAACGATTCCATGACGTAAGCCGGGGGATGACGTAGTCGTGATAGCGCCAAGCACGGATGCCGAACTATAAGCTACAGATTTCATGAGATCAGTGTGCAGTACACATCAAATCTCTTGATCGAGTGTCCTATCCCGATTTATTTTAGGATCCCTGATTGTAACCGTAAGTCGTGCCCATGTGTTCAAGGTCAGGGCCGGCGCATGCGTGATTGTATATATATAACGGCAGTCTTCAGCAGGTCTAGTCATGGAAAATGTGGAAAAATACAATAAGTTGACGACAATGACCATGACGATCACTATATTAACGACAATTAACGATGACATTGACGATGCGAAGATGACGTTATGACTGGCGATTTTATTACGATGACGTCATGACGATGACGACGACGATGATTATTATTATTTATTATTATTTTATTACTATTATTCTTATTTTGGTCGACCACATTTAGAGATGGTTTTTGTCAATAGCAGCTAGAAAGTTTTATTTTCTAGGCTCTATGATAGTATCAAAGGAAACTTTCCCGGGCCCTGCATGAGAAAACATGAACTTCTATGATACCAAAATCGAAATTCCCAGGGCACTTATCATTGATAAGGGTGTATCCTCCCGTGACCAAGTATAAACAAAAGCCCCTTTAAACAGTATTTTCGAAGCGATGAATTTGCACCCTAAATAGTTCAGTAGCACAGTTAGCTACCTTAACAGGTTTCTATAGGCCTACCTGTACCTATTTCCTATTCTAAAGGTTCGCTAATCCGGATTTTGTTTCTTTATACCTGTATTCCGTCTGTGATTATCCGAAGTTGTGTTATTTCCAAGGTTATTTATTTTCATCCAAAGGTTCCGTTGAATCCGAACAGTGAAATAAGGTTAGTGATCCGAAAATGGACTACGCTTAAAAGAATCTTATTTAATTTTCTAATAAACGAACCTTATTTCTTTTTCGAATTAAAGAACTTCGAATTAACACGCCTTCGGATTAAAAAAACTTCGGAAAAAATGAACCTTCGCATAAACGAAACATCGAAAACCGAAAGTCGGATGATTAAGGAAACCTTCGAAATAGCGATTCTTCGGATAAACTACCCATTCGGATTAAATGCGTGACCCCATATCCCCGTTACCCCGTTAGACTCCGGACCTGCACCCGTAGCCGTAAGGTCAATGTTTCAAGGTGTTCATAATAGCCCTTTAAAGGAAATGTCATGATTCTGCAATATTTGGAAAATTGGAATGGATGAAGGAAAGCTTAAGTAACTTAGATTACATATAAATCAAAATAAGTTGAAAATGGTCAACATTTGTTGGAGATTTTGCCCTTTTAAGTTTCCGCCCAATAGCTTACTCGAAAAACGATTTCGGACAAATCCACATCGCAGGCAAATGGTGCCGTCAAAGTGATGACCATCATATTTACGTCGTTGTGACCATCATATCGCAGTGTTGCCACTTCAATACTAATTAAAACACAACGAAATGAAAAAAAATATGTCATTCTGACTTATTTTCAAATTTTTTATTGCTTATTAATCCATCAATTCTTACAGTTTCCGATATAACAATTCGAGTCAACACGATGTTTTGGTCAAGCACTTTGACCTACGAGAGAAGCACCAATGGGTGTTTTGATACTGAAAAGAGTAGTGGCGAAAAAATCGCCACGTTTTTCTTGGATTGTCAAAAACAAAAAGATGAAAATGCCTCTATTTTGTTATTTTAAATCAAATTGTATATTTTTAGGGGAATCGTGATGTTTTGTACATATATTTTATGAGTGTAAGTCAAACTGAGCGTGACAAAATCTTGACTATTTCCTTTAACTCTTTATTCGTCGATTCTCAAACCACACCCTTCTGTAAGATCCGTACCCTGACCCATTGACACACTTTTTTTCTGACACACTTATGAATTTGGAACCTTCACTGAATAAACGAACCTGGTTATAAGTGTGTCCGAAAGTAAGTGTGTCCGGTAAGGTTACGGAAAACACCTGTATTTTCTGGGGGTTGAAGGACATACTCCATGCGGACTACCCGGAGGACATTACTGGTTTGTTTGTGTGTTGCCGATATGGGACCCTAAATGCGTTTTTAGTTTCATTACTAAGCTTTAATTTAGAAAAATACACCTTTTCTTAAATTTTTGGTGAATTTCGACCAATTTCATGTTAACGTGCATGCCGGATCGAAAAAAAAAATTTCGAAAGGCAAGAGGAATCATGGGGGTGCTATCATCACTTCGTCCCAAATTCCATTTCGTGTAATACTTTGTTTTAAAACTTGGATAATCTTATTGCCACATGGATATAACCCATAGTTTGTTACTTGATCTAATATTTATTATGTGGGGTTTTAAGTGCCAAATTGAAAATATTGACATTTTCCCTTAGAAATATTTAAGTAATCAAGAATTTTGGCTTGTTTTCACCCCTAAATTTTTTTCACACGGTCCGACAAAACGTAAGTCGAAGCGTGAACGCTATGCAAAAGGTGACCACGGGTGACGTATTATATTGTCAATTAATGATGTAGTAATTTTCCTGACTCATTGATGAGGGGCAAGCATTTAGATCTCAACTTTTTTTCAGGTTTATTATAGGGATGTGTGGCGGACCCGATTCCCCAACTTGGGGCTTGTGAACGGATTTTGTCTCCGAAGTAGGGGCTTGGGAACTGAAAATTTGACAATTTGAGTTGAGAGCTGTGAAATTTGGTAAAAATTCAGCTTCTGAGGGCAAAAAAAGTTCCCTGAAAAGGACCTTAAGACTGAATATGGATGGTCTGGAACTGTGGAGAGACGCGAAATGAGGGGCGGTCTAGCCGCACATACGGTTACCTCTTTCCAATGTCAATGCCACCCCAATGATGAGTGGAATGAGTGGTGTAGGTGCTTTTTTTCTTTTTTTCCCTTGATCTCACTGCCCAAAAACTTGTTTAGAGATTTTTAAAATTTTGCTAAACACATTCTGCCTTCCAATTTAAACAGTCGAAATGCTTAACGGTTTAGTGTGTAAATGGCTATGTTAGCAATTAAACATTGTTGATGTTAAGCAATATTTACAGCATGTTTAGCTTTTAACATGTTTACAAAGTGGAAGGCAATGAAAAAGGAAAACTTGTTCAATTGCTAAACACCACTTTTAGAGTGATTCTTTTCTTTTCTTTCCATTTATTTTTATTTTCTCTCTATATCTCTCTCTTTCTCTATTTAAATCTTAACAAAATAGGGTCGACGGATATACGGGGAAATCGGGGCTCATTATGATCGAAATGAATGAAGGATTAATTATGGTGTCCATATGGGGGGGTTATTTTGGTAGTTTGAAACTTCAGGATTTTAAAAACTAGTTGAACTGTCATTTATACTACGGGAGGACTTTAAAATCGAACCAAATAAACCCGATAATTAGTTAGACCATACTAGCCTACACTGTTAAAAAAGTCCGTAAATTTACGGAAATTTCTTGGCAGCAGTATTTCCAGTATTTTTAGGGGTAAATTTACAGAAAATTGCTGTCAATTAACGGAATTTGACAGTAAGTTTACAGAAATGTGTCTCATATTATGGAAAACAATGTGTTATTTTAAAAAAAATATTTCCGTAATTAAAATTACGGAAACCCAAACAAAAAGTACGGAAATATTGCTGCCAAGAAATTTTTGAAATATTTCGTAAATTAACATTTTTTTGGTTTTTTGTTTTTTATTTATTGTTTTTGTAAACAGATTTTCCGTAAATTTACGGAAATCTGTTTTTCTTAATTTACGAAATTTTAACAGTGTACTACTATACAAATCTCAACCTACCAATAAAAAATACAATTATACTGAATATTGTTATTTACACCAGAAACAAACTGGTGGGGGGGCCCCGTTATACAAAATAAATAGATTAAAATATCAACAAAAAAAAATATAAAAAAACACCAAATAACCAAATAAATAAAAACAACAAAAATAAAAAACAATGAGCAGTTTAATTATCTCAAACCGAAAATTACAATAAACTAAAGTTGTTTAACAAACAGAACAATCATGGTGGGCATTTCAAATGAATAAATTAAAATAAAACAAAAAATAAATAAATAAAAGTAAATAAAAATAAATAAAATAAATATCTGAATAAAAATTAAATAATGTTCAGTTAATTTATGACTTAATTATTTATTCAGACAATATCGCACCTATAACATATGAACACAATACCTTCCAGGTTGGCATGTCCCACCCCCCCCCCCGCGTTCTTTTATAGAGGGGCGTCCAAAAACTGGACATGCGCAAAATTCCTTTCCAGTTTTGGACAGTTATGCAGTGTATCCCCGGCTGCCCCCCCATGACACCGGCTTACGACAAACACAGACAAGTGGACCTTGCAGCCAAAAAAAAAACAGAGTGACATGAACCATAAGGTGTAAAAAATTACGATTTTGTGAATTGCTGCCCAACTGCACGACCTCGAAGTGATCACGCGGTATTACGCTTCCTCATACGTAACATGTGTGTGTGGTTTTAAACGGGGCCGCTCGCCACACTGATCCTCGCTGTTTCGAAAGACAAAAAAACAAGACGGAACTACAAGTAGCCATTTAAATGCAGTAGGATATCTGTCTTTAATTTATGGATTAAAAGTACGTTGAATTTACGAAAATGAAAACCACATGGCCTCAAAAACACACATCGTCCGAAAAATGGCAGTGTCGATAATAGGGCGGCCCTCCTACCAATAGCGATAGACATTGACATTTGCCAGAAGCCAAGGAAATAACACGAAAGAATTGGAGAGATAATGGAATAACAGGATATAACTCTATAAGGGATGTGATGTAGGAAACCCCAGACAAACAGTTTTGGAGCAGAGAAAACGAGCGCAGCCGACCCTACGAATTAGCGGGATCGACTTTAGGAGAGAAAAGAAAAAGATTGTATTTCTACCTTTGCCAGTGTGTTAAATTTGGAATCATTTGCCAAAATATCGAAAAATATGAAAATAACTGCTTTTTAAAGCCATACAGTGATTTGCTAAATCAGAAAATCGAAAAAAAAAAAAAAAATCATCAAAAATCAGATTTTTGCATGGTATGTAACATAGTCGGTATCCTAACATAACCCCCTGCAAATGATAAGACCAGAAGCATCATAATAAGGACAATCGGAAATTTTATTCAATTACTGGTCCGTTCGGACACTTACACACACGTAATGAATGGGGAATCGTATTTTGGAACACTGCCCTTTTCTCCCTTCTTCTGTCAATCCGGTCATGGTTGGAAAAGGTTACGGATGAGATTCTACAGACTTATCCTTCACTTGAAGCTATTCCTGCACAATTAAATATTTTTTCAAATCCTTCTGATAGTGTTCTTTAGGTGTTCCTACTTCGCCCCCTGAACAAAATTTACAAGAAGCGAGCTTCTAGGGTGCCAAACGCACCAAAGTAGGCAGGTAGAACCTTCATGTGACCGTATACAGTTGAGTATATATACAATTTTTTGCTGAAAATTATAGATTAGGGTGTGTAGAATAAGAATCTGCCGGGTGGCCACATGGGCATCCTTGCCGCATTTGAGAAATCCAAGATGGCGTCGCCATTATGATAATAATATATCACTCTATATATCAAACTATGAGTTACTAGATTATACTATAGGATCCAATGAACAAGTGTATGGCCCTTGTAACATTAAGTCATACTCAAATTCAAAATTGGAAGCCAAATCCAATAATTTTAAAATATGCCCTATTAAGCAAATACCTGCGATAAAAATAGACTTGAAAACTTTTTTTACGTTTTTTATAGGTTATGTTGTTCGACACAATAAATGTATTTATATACTTTTAAAAATTGTAACATGGCGTCAATCAATATGGCCGCCAAAAATGTGAAACATCTTCAAAAAATAACTTTCACAAATTTAGAAGTATTACAGCCGGTTCAAATCGAAATCAATGTGCCAATGACATTAGAAATGTACCGGGTGTCCTTACCAAGTACAACATACATTTCAATTGTTTAATGCGCCAAAATTGAAATAAAACCACCTATGGTGCAAAAGTTTTCAAAAATACCATAGGAATTACATTTTTTCACATATATTGCACTCAATTATAATTTACACGTTTTTTTATTTATCGGATTACCTGGTATCAATTGGTAATGATCATAGGTACATTCTAATTGTTTCATTGAAACCAATAATTCTATACTGAAGTAATATTTATTACATTGCTGTCAAGTGTTTTTGAAGATATTTACGTTTTGGGCTGCAATTTGATTGACTTCATGTTAAAAACTTTAAAGGATCATAGATACCATTTATGTATCTAAAAAATAATTACAGTACTTCATGTTTATTTTTTATCGCAGGTATTTGCTGTATAGGCCATATTTTAAAATTGATTAGATTTTCTGGCTTCCATTTGAATTTGAAGGATGACTTAAGGTTACAAGTGCCATTACACTTGTTCATTGGATCCATTAGGATAGCTAGTAACTCCATGTTTAATAATATAGGGTTGAATATATAATTATCATTTTATGGCGACGACCATCTTGGATTTCTCAAAATGCCCAAGGAGTGCCCAGGTGGCACCCGGCCAGATTCTTATTCTACACCCTAATCTATCTTTTTCAGCAAAAACATCGTGTATATACTCTCAACTTTACGGTCAGGGCATAATTGGGACCATATCCACCCGACTAAGGGTGTCAGCTTCAAATACTTTATGTGACATCAATGCGAGTTTCAGTTCCGATCAATTTGGCTGACCAAAGATTACAGGTATCAGAAACGTTGGTACTAATACATAGATTAGTGGAGATTGTCGACGCTAATCTGATTTAGAGGACAGTGCGAGGCCTTCCTTTGGCCTCTTTGGGTCAAGTCCATCCTCCCCGGGTGGCTTCGGCGCATGGTGGCGCTCGTCCTTCAACCCGCTCACTTCTAGCTATGATTGAAAGCCTAAGTTAGTTGAAAATTCGCCTCCCAATTTGGCCCTTCTTGGGAATTCCACCGTTTTAAGTAGACTTCTAGTTGACTGAAAGTCATCTGACCCTTAGAATTATTAGTGGTGTAAACAGGTGGCTGGGTCGTCGAAAGACCTGCAATCCGTGCGCAGCTAGTTAGTTTCATTGCAAGGTATTATGCAATTACGCTATTTGGCAAAATCCTGGACATGTACCACTATGTACGTCCGCTTTCCCGCCGTTACGACGTGACTGTTCGTTTGCAGGTATTATTAAGCACAAAGAGATACGCGCGCTATGATCATTGTAATGGGATATGTCGAAACCACTATCCCACTGGGCGAGTGCCAAATTGATTGTATAAAAACGTTTTTCTATGGAGTGTTGACTGCGCACTATGATGAGAGGATTTGCGATTTATCCGTATTGAAATACGTGCTTGCACAATTTTGGCACAGTGGGTTGGCCCTTGTGGCCTGTGTGGCTGTGGCATAGGGTACTGCGTATGAAAGTCACGTAGGCGTTGTCAACATTGGGGTGTAGACCATAGAGTGACATTATTGTAACTCTAGGTTGTAGATAAAATCTAGCATTGGGGGACGTTCGTCACTCAGGTGTGTGGGTATTGCATTATGCTAATTAGGCAAGGGTATGTCGCTATTTCAATTTGACTGGGTACAAAATTGACGCCGCCTGGAAGGTGGGATTGAGGTGAGTAGAGTAGT
>JAMKCH010047146.1:0-11853 GCA_023653785.1 Ophioderma brevispina
AAAAGATAAGGGAGCCTAAAAAGTCTAAAAGGGTGTCTGGTGTAGAGCGAACGGAGTTCAACCAGGAATAGACCGCATCGATAACGACCAGTTGACTATATGAAAGGTGATGGGACGCCTCAAATGGCGGCTTTAGCTGGGATATTTAGAAGATGGAGAGGCATGTTAACTTCTGACAAAATAGCCTGGAAAAAGAACAAGACAATACCACTCAGGTATATCATCGGTAGGCCCTAACATAACTTAGAGTTGAATTGATGATTTGTAAATTTTTCCAACATGTATAACCTAATTGGCTTGATTTTGCTTGTTCAGTCCTGTTTTGGTATCCGGGTATACCAGATGCATTTGGCACTAAAAGTATCTCTGCATATTTTTCCTCAAGTATGGTGGCCAAAGTCCGATAATTTTCAAAGTTTTCAAATATACATTTTGTTACCTAGGTCTTGCTCTTTCATTGCAATTAT
Source organism: Ophioderma brevispina (assembly GCA_023653785.1). NCBI lineage: Eukaryota > Metazoa > Echinodermata > Ophiuroidea > Amphilepidida > Ophiodermatidae > Ophioderma > Ophioderma brevispina. Next base: position 468 of record JAMKCH010047146.1, read on the forward strand.
CACTGGAATAGAACCGCTGAAAATAATCCAACCCCAAAACCAAAAGTGTGCAGTTTTTGTAGTTTTCACGGGTTTATTCCGTTAAGGTTTCCGAATTTATATTTAATGGGTCGGCAATGAGTGCGTCAGAATGGGTCGTTACGGAAACTTCCCGTTTTAATGAGGATTGCAGTGCCGCTGCTATAGTCTTGAGCTGCCTACAGGACCCGTATACACTTGCTCCGTCCGAGAATTGTAGCTGTTATTTGAGTTTACATATGCAGTAGGACTTTCCAACCCCACCAGGTGGAAAATTCCAAACCCTGGCAAACTCTACGAAAACAGGGTCTTGGTACAACCGAGCCATTTATTCAAAAATTGCTGGTCTGGGTCGGGCGGCTATTTTGCAAACATAAAATGTCACATGTTTTCGGAATTATATCATACTAAAAAAAAGCAAATGAGGTGTCTTTTTCACTAAATTCTGACATTTCCAAGGGCCACTGGAATTGTTTTTAAAATTCAAAACCTCACAAACTCTAATTATGGCCATATATTTTCAAAATGTCTAGCCAGCAGAGATATGCCAACACAAAATGCCATAATTTTGGTATCCAAATTCCCTGCAATGGTAAGTGATGTTGCAGATTTCATTCAATTCTGACATTTTCAACCCACTGGAGATGGTTTGGAAACTTTAAAGTCCAGAGTAAACTCTTATGAACGGCCAGAGATTTTCTAATGGCTGCCGCCGGCCATCTTGAAAAATGGAAAATGTCAAATTCCGGCACTAAACAAAGAAAGAAACTGATTCTCATTTTCACGAAATTCCTGCATTTTTAGACCAATGGAAGATTTTAAAATTTTTAAAATTTGCAACTTTCCACTGACGGCCATATATTTTCCAAATGGCCTGCGCATCCATCTTTAAAAAGATAAAGCATTATTGTGGGACCAGATCAACTACCAAATTAAATGTTGTGGAACTTTCACTTGATTCTGGCATTTTCAATCTAGGTTTCTAGTTAACAAGTTTGGACATAAACAAATATCACCATCATGGCACCATAAAGTAAAATCATATGTTGTTTTCCAGGATATCAGAAATTTCACGACACCTACTAGCAGCCTTATAACTTTTTTCACTCACCCTAAACACAGCTTTTCTTTATATGCACCATACATAAACACAAATGGACACATGCCACTCTGTGTTATTACCATATCATCAACTTCAAATAGTCGAGTTGAATGCTTTGGGAGTTGTATTATAAATGCACAATACAAAGTGTTTGGGTGTTCCTAATCTGGATCAGACGAAGAGTCATCTATGTCTTAGAACGAACGCTACTATATTATGACTTTTTCTAACGGAAGATATGCTAAGCTGCTCACATGCAATTCTGATATATTTTTTGCATATAGTGCATTCAATCCTAACAATGAAGGGTATTTTCTTACACTGTTTGCCACAGGAATTGATCGTAAGTGTTGTATCCGACTAGCCATCACCTGAAATAATTATGACCAAATCTGCGCCCATTTTGTTGTTTTTTTTTTTTTTTTTTTTTTTTTTTTTTTTTTTTTTTATGTGAACAAAGGATTTTATAATAAATGACTCCGGCAATTTTTTTTCATGCAAAGGACTGATAATGGCGTTTAATACAAGAAAATGCATGCCGTATGAGTTGTAATGAGATGATGTAACATGGTGGGTGGGTGGGTGACGTGTTGGTGACCTTTGTGGTTTTTAATAGTACGATACGATTCTATGAAGTTCATGTTATATATGCATTTTGTGAATAAGGTTACGGCCAGTTGTCGCTTTCACTTTAAGATAAACATATTTTGGTTTTGAAGTTGCTTGCTGAATTGTCCTTTTATACAAAAATGATCAATCCCAACATCAATTAAGCAGAAAACGTAAATTACTCGGGGAGATACTGTTAACCATTTATCTGAGCATAGTCTTGACAAGAAATGGCCGCCATTATATAGATTTTTAAATGTTGTTAGATAGATAACCAACATTTAAATGCATATGCTTCTACCAATTTCCATGAAAACTCTTCAACTTTTATTAAAAGTAACTTATAAGTTACATTTTGGTCCCTTGTTTTCAATAATTAATGGGGAAAAAAACTTAAACGGGGGGCAATGTATGGGGGTTAGAATAGTCATGGCCAGTAGCGGTGCCAGGGGGGGGGGTTTCCCCTTTAATTTTTTTCTTGCCCCAGTTTCCCACCAGCCAGAAGAAAAATGACAGATTTGTGGTCAAAAATCACCAAATTGGCAACAACCATGATTTTTGGACGCAAAATGTTTTAAATCTCAAAGGCCTTTTGAATGTTTTGCACCCCAAACAAGTCCTTCACCCTCAAATTTCACTTTGCCCTGTTTGCCCCCCCGCCCCACCGTCACCTCCTGAAATCTTGGCTGGCAAGTGATTCAGGAGGTAATGACTTCAGACCCTAACTGTACCATTACACCATTGTCGCTTAGACCATGCAGCTGTAATTGTTTGGATACAAAACAGGACCATATATCATAGAGATTCGGGAATTGTGACAATGAAAATGTCCACTGAATATTGACATGAATCGCACTCAATGTAGGTGGCGGCTGGGCTAATGACTTTGTTCCCTACAATGTGATGTTCCATCCGATGTTGGGCAAGGTTTCGGAAAGTGATCTTAGGCCCCGTTCCTGAAACGAACCATTTATTCCTTCACCTTTTAGTTGATTCTGCACTAATTCAATATATTCTTCAAAATCTCCAAGGTACTTCAAGGGGAAACCCATAATGGCTGCATGTTTCTGTCCCGATTTTGCTCAGGGCATCTTCTCCAGTGAGTACATGCCCAGTGAGTATGGAAACCCGAAGGTCTCAATAACGCACATCAATGTTATCAACAATTAATGTGATTGGGTCTCGTTTAATGGAATAACGTCTCTGGCAAAAAAAACAACACACACACATTAACACATATACCCTAACGCAATGTCAGGACTAACAATAACACCATTCACAGTTTCTTTTCTTTCTGTTCTTTTCATAATTTAATATTATTTTATATCATTTTGATTTATTCTATATCAGTTATTTTTTGTTTTAGATGACAATTTAAAGGTTAAATACAAATGTAAACTCTTTAACACTCATTTCACGAGGTGTTAATGCCAAATTTGAATGACAAAAGAAAAGAAAACTTTGCTCCCCTTTGGAGCCGACCTGGTGGAAGGATTTAGGGCATATGTTGTTCAAATGGCTGCCGACGGCCATTTTAAACTATTTATGTTGTATCTAGAGTTTGCTTGGAAGTTTGATTTTCAAAACCATTCCATTGGGATGGAACTGTCAGAATTGATGAACCTGACACCTCATTTGACCTTCTTAACTGATCTGGTGCCAGAAGTATAAAATGTTATGTTTCTAAAAGGGCTGCTAGCGGCCATTTTGCAAAATTAACGTTCATACTTTATAGTTTGAAAATATTAATAATTTTACCGACCATTCCCCTTGCGTTTGGCCCTTTGGTCCTTCGTGAACATGAGCTGCCTCATTTCCTTCCTTGTTCCGGTTAAATTCTCTTCTCTCCCTGAGCCTCGCTGGCTCATAAGGCGAAGAAGAGCGATCCCACAGTTGCACGTTGTTGGCTGCTCCTGGTAGGTCTTTTCAGGGAGAAACCTAGCTCTGTTGCATCATCAGAAATGGAGTGTCCCCCCCCCCGCCCCCCCCCCCGCCCCCCTCAGGGTACGTCTTGGCCTTCCCCTTTTCCTTCGGCCTCGTGTGGCGTCCAGTCGAGAGCTTGTCTAGGGAGGCGTGTTGTTGGCATGCGTAGTACGTGACCCAGATAGTTCCATCTCCTCTGTCTAACTATCTCAGATGTTTTTGGGAGTTGATACATTTTCCCTGAGTTGGGAGTTGGATATCCTGTATTGCCATTTGATTTTAAAATGCGCCTACAACACCGATTTGTGAAACTGTCCACGTCGTTTGTTGAATTTATCGGTTTGACTCCATGCTTCAGCCCCAACAGCGGACTGGCAGCACATTGCGCTGGAGATTTTAATTTTGGTTTTGTTGGCAATACAGTTAGATCGCCAGATGTTGTTCGACTTTTGAAAGGCAGTCACTGGCTTTACCAATCATTGTCCGAACATCACTATTTGAGTCGCCAGATGCATCTATGTGGGCCCCATGGTAGGTGAAGCTGATAACTTTTCAATCACTGAACGCCTCCAGGTTATAGTATCATCAGCCTCAGCATTAAGGGACCATACACTTTGTTTTTGGATTTGCTATAAATAGGCCACTTTTTCAGCCGCTAGCTAAGACCTCTTTTTTGTGTTGCATGTCTGTTTACGGGTGTTTAGTAACAAAAATCTCCGCAAAGTCCAGATCTCCTAGAGTGGTGTTTATTGACCCAATGCAATTCTGTGTCCACTCCTCTTGCTGACCTCAATCACAAAGTCAATCAGGATACCAAGAGTATGGGTGAACGGATGCAACCTTGCCATCGCTCCTGTGCTGACCAAATTTTCGTGCTTAAAACTATCATAGAGCAAAGTTTGGAATGGCAGGTCCCACTCATTATGAATTCTATCGATTTCCAAAGGCCTTTGACAGCGTCGACAGACCTTCACTCTGGAAAGTTATGAAAGCACTATGGCTTCCCTCCGAAGACATACATATGTCAGAGATTCTATGAGACCTCCCAGTGCTTGCCTAACTCCAGTTGTAACTTTGAACCAATCGCTTAGCTGATATAATTTCCTGGAATGTGACATTTTATGTTTTTTCAAGATGGCCGCCGTCATCCATTAGAAAATAATACGTGTCGTCATTAAGTTTACTCGGGTTTTAATTTTCAAAACTATTCCGGTGCGTTGAAAATGTCATAATTTTAATGAAATCTACACCTGACTTACCTTTGCAGTTAATTTGGTACCAAATTTATGCATTTTGTGGTTTTAATCATAATCTCTGCTGGCACCCATTTTGAAATATATTGCCATTATTAGAGTTTGTGAAGGTTTCAATCTTTAAAACACTTTCATGGATTGGTAATGTCAGAATTTATTGAAAAAAGACACCTTATTTGCTTTTTTAGCCTATATTCCTGGAATGGGACATTTATGTTTTCAAAATGGTCACCGGCGGCCATTTTGAAAAAAAGGCTGTACCAAGAGTTTGCCCGAGGGTTTGGATTTTCCACATTCAGGGTTTGGATGTCCTATGCATATGTAACTCAAACCAACCTTTTAAAATTCTGATGGAGCAAGTGTATACGGGTTTGTAGCAGCCTCCTGAATACTGGACACAAACACGCTGACCACAATCAATATTGCAAGTGGACTTTCTCGCTCATTGCAGTCGGAAACCCTCTTTGGTAAAAACTCAATACACACGTATGATTGCGTTTTCCACACACTCCAAACACTGCAACTTTTGGTTAGGGGTTTCAGCCATTTTTGTACGCTTTTTTACAAGTGCGGTGTTAAATGAAAGAGCAGACCAGGCAAAAATGTATATTTCGAAAACGTTCACGGACTATCGGACTTTGCACAATACTGATCAAAAAAAACATTCCGAGATACTCTTTGTGCCACCAACTGTACGTAATTGCTTAAGCAGGAAGATACGTGATACACTTGAATAAGGTTGTCAAATTTGAGAAATGGTGTCTATAGGTATTGAACACAAAATTCCCAAATGCAAGCAATATGAGATAAAAATCTCAATTCCCAATGGCGCAGTCAAAAACTTCCAATGCACCAGTATATTGAGCACACACCCCCATGTTTTTTAGTATGATTTATGATACCCAGAAAATCCATGGTCAGCTGTTGTTACTGTGTGTACATCCAAGCTAGTGAACTCAGCCCTTGGTAGATAGCATGACCGGACCTGAAGGACTTCCCAAGAGCTCCTCCGTTATCTGAAGCCAAGCTCGATGGACACCAATTTGGGTCTTTAGGAGTAAACCTACTAAAGAATGTCGTTTTCGAAAGCTGGGTAAAAAAGTCTACCCTATGATTAATCTATTTTGAAAAAAATATTTCCAAAATAATCAGAACTGCAGCACCAATGTGCTGCAAGTACCTTCAATATGACATGTGCAAATTGACACACTTATGACTGCCAATCTGCCATTGCAATTAAGTGATTGTTCCAAAGTAAGTACCCAAAGAATTATCAAGTATCAAGTTAGTTATTAATCAAGTTGCTGCGAATTTCAAATGAATGTTGAATATTTGTAATCTTTCGCTGGTGATAGCTGGCCGACAACACAAGTGGGCGTACGGTTAATTACCCCGTATTCGCGGTTTTTAGGAAGTTCGAGTTTTGACCTGTCACCTCTGACATGAATAAAGGCCGAGTAACAGTCAAATCTTAGTGAATTATAGTCACAGCCATATGTCAGTTCGTTCAATTTTTGTGTTAAAAGCGATTTTAACTGATTTGCCTCTTTTGGGGGCTTTAAATGAAAGAAACATGTTGCCATTTTTCCCGCGAAAGGGTGGTAAGTGGGAAATCCAAGATGGACTGCCAAAATCACCTGAAGTTGGGCAACTATTATATATTAAATTATCAGGACTATATGAACATGGTCCAAATGAGAATTTTAAAGAGTGGAACTAATTTGTTTTTGTAATAAACACTTATTTCTAGGTATAGGTAGTCCAAAGAAAGTGATCTAAACACAATATGGCTGCACAAAAATGGCCGCCAATCTACTAAAAGTATTGCAGACAAGCATGAATTTTGAAGCAAATTGGCAAATATATTATCAATAGTTCTGAACATGTTAATTGTTATGACTTTGAACAAACATACGTATCTGATGTGGGTGTACAGACATCACATTTGAATACATTTCCCCATCTCATAATTGTTCAAATCCCAGATGGGCCGCCGTAAGTTTAGACCACCTTCAACATTATGCGCATGCATTGGAATGGCAATTTCCTCCTTTAAATCATAAAAAAGAACTACATTCAATAAAGTTTAATGTTGCACTACTGAAAAAAATGAGCGAATACAATAAATTTAGCACATATAAGTACCTGTTAATCACACCACACAACCACCAACTAGCACCAACATGACTTGTGCTTACATGCATTTATTTCCGGGGTGTATACACAGTGTATGTGTGTGGTGTGTGTGGGGGGGGGGGTTGTATGCCACAAGTAACGGAAAGGTTTTGAATGCAATTTTAATCCTATGAGCCAAGCAATGTGGGAATGATGAATAGATTGAAATATTTTCATAAGTTATCACAGTCACCATATGGTCATTGTGTTTTCTATTTTACATATAGGTGGTCAATTATGTGATCCAATGAATTGAGGAATGTCTTATATATTTGTTTTGGTTAATGTGCAAAAGAGTGACAAAGTACGAGATAAATGCAGCCAGTTAAGCCTAACGTCTACTAAAACAAACTAAAGAGGCAATGTATAAAAAAGATAAAGATAAACAGGGTGGTTTCGAATTTCTAACGTATATGGTTCCCCAATCTTTTTAATTTTCGTACACTATTGGGGATGTAATAATAATAACCAGCTTTAACCAATGCTTAATAAGACGACCTCAAGCGCACCATTGCCATCAGCACTTATTTTTTTTTTTTTTTTTTTTTTTTTTGCATCGTCCATAATATTTACCTATCAGAGGTTGTTTGGGAAGATAAGGCAATTAAGAATAAGTATCTTGCCCAGGGTGCTGAATTAGGACAAAACCTTTTGGATTTTAAAAACAATTCTTTTAGATTCAATTATAAATCTTTAAATGATTTTTATAAACAGTTTTTAACCATTTATAGGTTATTTTCAAATCAAAAGGACTTATGTTAAGGAAGCCTTTCACGGATTTAAATTTTTAAGTTCCACAAAAGTTTTGACACTAATCCAGTTCGGTTAGACTTAAAAATAAGTCTTAGGAAGTAAGAGGCGTTGACTATAAAAAAAAATCAGGCTCGAACTCACGCCTTTATTGATTACGGTCATGAGCTTTTCCCCTGGCCCAAACTTGGTCTTGTATTTTAAAATGGTCGTTTGTTTTATTTGAATCTCACCCTCAAAAATAAATAATCAATAGAGAAATCGCTTTTAACACAAAAATGGAACGAACGCCATTATTTGACCTATGGCTCTTACTGAATCTTAATTTATTTGTTGGGAAGAGAAAAAGCATTCAGGGCGTCCCCAGACAATTTTTTAAATGGGGGATTGAGTCTCTGTGGCCGACAAAACCATGGTCCGGATTCAGGAATTGATCAAATCTGTCGCTGCGCTTCGCCAGGTTAGGACCCAAATATTTTTTTCAACGCGGTGTCGGAATTCTGAGAGCAGGGGGGGATCACGACCAAACGGGCGGCGTCAAGACTGTTCAGTCATTCTCTGACAACAAAACCAACACAACAAAAATAGGGGAGAGGGGGCCGAAATCAGCCCTAAAAATGTCAATTTACTAAATAACTGCCGACAAGTGGAAAATTTTGGGGGGGAGTGATCACCACCCCCCCCCCGGACGGCCCTGAAAGCATTTTCTTAACAATGACCTGAAATTATCTATCATCTTTTTTTTTTGCATACCCTTAGGTTCCCAACAATGGCGGGTGGATTATTTGCCATTGATAAAGTATTCTTCAACAGACTGGGTGGTTACGATGAAGGCTCAAAATATTGGGAGCGGAAAACTTGGGAACTCTCGTTCAAGGTGAAGGAAAAATCAGATCTTTTTCAGCTTAATTGAGCATAATATTTACAGATCCCGGTTAAAAGCACAAATCCGACAGCAGTATCAGGGGTTTTATTTCTGCTTACTTCTGACCATAGATCACTTTTACACATGTTGTTAGAGAATTTGGTATCTATAATCTAGGTGTCTGCCATTTTGAGTAGCAACTAAAGCCAAAATCACGCACGGTATGACCGCCAGTTTATTGTTGAACACAGATACACAAACCCAGATGGTATAATACCTAAATCGCATATGATGTCGGTTGGATCATCTGTACGTATCTGCAACGCTGCCAATTGTCATCATTTAAGTATTGGTAAAGACCTACGTAAAACAAGATTCAAAGTTCATAATACATCCTAAGTAGAAAACGTTGAGAAATGGTTATTGAAATAAGTTGTTTTCTTCCTTCCTATCACATAACTAAGGGGTTTTTTTTTTGTTTCAATTATAGTGAAAAAAATTCAATAAAATATTTGTATTGACGGATTCAATAAAGCTCCATTACGCAACACTCTTCCCACAGAGAAAATAGAAACGATTTAACCGTAGTTCAATAGGCGTAAATCCCGGGGGGATGGGGGGGGGGGGATATATCCCCCAAATATTTTGATGAGGGGGCTGGTCAATACGATCACCCCCCAATGTTGGGCCATTCATGTGTTTTTTGATTCAAATATAACCTAATATTTTACCATAATAGCTTAAAAATGGTAAATTTTCGCGCGCTTCGCGCGCATTTTGTTATAATTACAATTACCATTAACAAATTTACCTTCAAATGGCAAATTTTTAGCATCGCGCGAACATGTGCTTAGAATGGATCTTTTCACAACCCCGTTTTCATTCAAAATTTTCATCAACCCCATCCCCCCCAATGTCAAAAGAAAGGACATCGCCGGACGGATAAGCAGAGAAGGAGGCCCTCTATAATATAGTAGTTATATTTCACCATCAAGTTTGAATTGGTGTTGTACAACCTACTTAACAGATGCAAGGCTGTTTTTTAGACCACACAAAATTACCACTTGATAAGAAAAAAATGAGAAAAGTTGAGAAACTTCAGGGGCATGCTCTCTGGAAAACGCCAAAGCCTTAGAGTTTTCCTCCACAATGGGACCATTTATTACTTAAATGAAGAAACAGGAAAGATGTTTGAATAGCTGCCCTTGTTGGAGCTTGTAAGTGACGTCTATACATGCCTTTTCCTTTATAAGGTACAAAGAGGCTACACGAGGCAGCACTTAACAACAATACCCAAATACCATTAGCTTATGCTACCGAGATTTGGATTATATAACTGTCTTCACACAAAGCAGACTCTGGAATACAACACAAGTGGCCCATGACCGCGCTATTATATAATGAGCAAACTAGCTAGCGCTATGAGCTAATAAAATCACAATTCCCATGGGCACAGTTCAATAGCTTTCATGCACCCATGTATTGAACAAATTACCATCACCTTGTATGTAGTATGATTTATGCTACCCAGGATATGCATGGTCAGCTGTTGTTAACATGTGCCCATCCACACGCCTTCTGAACTGAGCCTGAGAGAATTAGATGCTCTTAAACCAGATAGTGATGTGGTATGCTATGTATGTATCGGTTGTGTGGTTTATGGCAATTCCATTAAGTGTTCACGCCCCCCAGAAACAAAAATGCAAAAAAAATGAGGTCTTTCCCCCCAAGAACCAGAATGCCAATCATATATATGTTGCGAAATAATATAACGCACATCCTTGCAAAGCGGGCATCGTGGTTCGTGGGGGGGGAAAGGGTCCATATTTGGACATTTCAATACCCATTTTGAAGCCCCCTGTATTATAATTTTACATAAAACCACCGTTCTTTTAGGGAATTTATGTAAAGTGGATGTTTTTGAAAACCGGCAAAAGTTCAAAAAGGTTAACTTTGGACATGTCCCTTTAAAAGCGGAATGTTTCAAGTTCATTCTCTTCATGTGAAAACTACAGAGGGCGTCTCCATTCCTTATCCGCGTTGTCCTTTAAGCGCCCACTGACCGTAGCTGATTCATGCTCCAATTATTTCCTTAAAAGGAAAGATAATGATTGGGTATAAATTAGTCGTTTATTCCTATCACACAATTCAGGAAGTGTTTTGTTTCAAGTATTTGTATGTGAAAAAATTGTATTTGGCTCTCCACAAAAATGCCAACCCTCATTACCCACACTCTTCACACAATATAAAATAGGAACATGTGCAAGTGGCAGGCTCTCATATCAAGTAGAGAACACAATACACAATAAATCCGAACAGCACCTTCAAAGGAGATAATTGGGTTTGAAATCAGTCGTTTTCTTCCTATGACATACTTAAGGGATTGTTTTTGGTTTCAATATTCTAGTAAAAACCAATTATAAGAAATTTTTTTGCTTCAATCAATCACCATACCCACACTCTTTATTCCCGCAAAGAAAATAGAAACACTTACCGTAGCTTAAGGGAGAGAATTAGGTTTGAACTGAAATCGGTTCTGTTTTCTTCATAGAAACATAAGTTTTTTTTTTCAATTATTCATAGTTAAAAAAATCCATACAAAATGCATTCGCTTCAAATCAATACCCATTACCCACATTCTTATACAAGAAAAATAGAAAAGAATTCCCGTAGCTAAGGAAGTAATTGGTT
>JAMKCH010047147.1:0-23452 GCA_023653785.1 Ophioderma brevispina
TAACTTCTTCATCCAAAGTCCAAATGAACCCAAATAAACGTTTTTCCCTGAAAACCTGTTTATTCCTTCTTTAGATAACCATAGCAACATTTGAGCAAAAGTTTTTGTCGAGGTTACTTTATCAATGGGGGGTCTTTCTTGGGGTTTCGAGAGTGCTGTTTTCTTCATTTCAGCAATTGCAGTTTTAGAGTGGCTCTTTTCTTAGTTTCGTAAAGTAATTTTGAGAAGAATCGAGATATGGTTGATTTTTAAACTTTATCCTCCAGTATGTTATTGTTTTCCTTATTTGAAAATAGATTTAAGCTAACTCTCTGCCGAACGGGAAAGCATATCGTTTTTGGAATTGGAATATGTGATGGAGAACGTTATGAAAATGTATATTATTACAGAAGATTTTTTTTTATGTTATCAAGGGGGGGTATGGGTCAAGGGGGGGTCTTGGTGCAGGTATACGCGTTAAATACGTTAGTTTTAATTTAGCATAGCAATGCAGATACATGGACACATGTCCAAAATTGCTTCATCAGGCTGTAATTAAGTCCCTATCAGTATCTTTTGAGATTTAGTAGCCGAAGCGACTATTCACACTAATTTCAGGGACTTAAATAGTGGATCTTTTGGGATTGTGGTTGGTGACCGGTATAAAAACTTTGGAATTGTTCTGGTTTCGCCTTAGATTCAATCATTTTAGATTTGAATTCACGGTTAATTCGGTTTGTTTTGTAGTCCTTGGCGTTTGGTTTAGCTCATATCATTGATTGGTCAGCCCCCCCACCTACGGTCCTTGGGGTTGACTTGAATCCCTGAGGTTTGGAGTGTGGGGAGTTCTTACCATTCATTACTTTTGGTAATTGCGCTTGATTGTGTATTAAATCATACATAATTTCTGTTGGTTGTGGGCATTGGACAGAATTGGTAAGAAGACCACGAACAAATTTTTATCTTGGTTACTGTCCTGCCCAGCCCTATGGGGGTGGAAAGTCATCGCTTTAATTTATTGTCAATCCACGTTAATACCTGATAATGACGTTTTTGCATTATTCGCTCACTTATGGAATTGGATGCATTGGCAACCTTCTACTTATGGTCTTGTAATCAAATTATTGGGTTTAATGGCACGTTACTTCTGTCAATGTAGAATAAAATATTTGAAATTAAATCAATTATTCAATAATTTTATTTATAGAATAACTGCATTCTCAATTAAAAACTTTCAGACATATGTAATTTCCCCCTCAATCATCACTTTTGTATCAGTTATTAGTATTATCTGTGTCATCTTATCTTATTATCATTATACGTCATGTATGGGTCATGATCACAGTCATGCTGTTTTTCATTTGCTGATCCTTTTATGCGTGCTTATTTTTTCTCTAAACCTTCGTCCCCCTGAGTCGCATGGGAATGTAGTAAACCCGGTAGTACAAAACAAGTACTACGTGGTATATATCGGGAGATGGGGCGCAATATTTTCCCTTGGTGCTTGCTACTTTCCCAGCATCCCTAACCCTTTGGTTCGGGGTGGTGGGCCCGTGGCTGGGTGCCTCGGGGTGGTGTGGCCTGTTTCCGCTCTAACCACGTGTTGTTTGTATACTTTATCTACTGTTATCCATGATGATGTTGATAATGATGGTGATCGTGCTGACGACGACGATTTTGTTATGTTGTTTGAGATTTTATTATCTCTTTTATTATTAATGCCATTTTCATTGGTGTCATTGTTACACTCGAGTTTCAGGGTTTTGGAGTGGATCCCGGTGATTGTGATGGGACGCGTTCCTTTTTGGATTTGAAATTGAAATCTTATGGATTAAATTTTAAATCTATGGATTTGTTTGGATGCTGTAGGATGGATTGGTCCCCTTGTCTTGTCATTTGGTTTATTTGGTCCTGTAAGTGGGAGTGTACAATAGTTTATTATTTACCAGTTTCATTTTAAATTTCTATTATTATTATGTACACATTATGGTTGTGGGAGATGGCCTGACTTATTCCTTATTGATCCTATTGAGGCATATCCATAGCTAGCATATACCACCGTACCCGGTTTGAATCTTGGCACTTTGCCGTAGACCATATTATCCATGCATCGGTTGCGGTCTTATTATTGTTTTCTACCATTAACTGCAAGTTTCATCACTGTGATATTTGTGTATAAAGGCTTGATATGGATATTTATCCCAATATTATAATCCATGTTAATCTATATTATATTACATAGTATTATCTAAATTTGGTATTCTTCCGGCTCATGTAAACTGCATTACAGCTTACGTTATATTGTGTGAGAAACGTCATTGTTTGTTATGTTTTTGTTCAATGTTTTTCATGTATGTGTGTTGGCACTATTGATCGATTTTTATATCCTCTTGCTTCACTTGCACAATTTATTACTACATATACCTATTGGATATTATTGCTATATTCACGGTAAAAATGGTCCGTAAATTAAGAAAAACAGATTTTCCGTAACATTTACGGAAAATCTTTTTAGAAAACAATCTAGAATAAAAAAGCATAAAACATAAAACATGTTAATTTACGGAAATATTTCAAAATTTCTGGCCCAATATTTCCGGCATTTTTTTTGTGGTTCCGTAATTTTAAATTACGGAAAATTCTGTTAAAATACACTTTTTTTCCGTAATAGGAGACAAATTTCTTGTAAAATTACTAGTCAAATTCTCGTTAAATTGACAGAAATGTCTGTAATTTACGCCTAAAACGGAAATACTGCTGCCAGTCAATTTCCGTAAATTTTACGGAAATATTTTTAACAGTTTTGTTTAAAATATGTTTGATCACGATTAATATATTACAATAATTTGTAAAAAAAAATGTTGCTCTGGTCTTATGAGCTTTTAATAATTCACTTGTTTTATTTATGGTATACGAACCTCATCTCTATTTAAAATGCCTTTATCAAATGTTTTGGTTAATTTCAAATTTATCCGCATATGGGGAATATTTTTATCTCATCTTTTAAGTATGGTACTACCGATGGCAAATATCTTGTAAGCATTTTACTAAGATATATATCGTCACCAGCGATGATTTGTTATGTAGTGTTTGTATCTCGCATATCATATACACGTTGTATTTTAACTGATTCATATGTAAACAATGACTATATGCTACAAATGTAACTTCTCTTAATATCCTTAGACTTATTTTTAATTCTAACGAGACTGGAATTGTGTACAAACCTTTTTGGACTTAAAAATTAAAATCGTGAAAAGGCTTACTTAAAATAAGTCCTTTGACTTGACAATTAAACCTTTAAATGAGTTAAAAACGGTTTATAAATCATTTAAAGATTTATATGTGCAATCTAAAGGAATGGGTTTTTTAAATCCCAAAGGTTTTGTCACTAATTCCAGTCACCTAGATTTAAAACATAACTAAGGAATTAAGAGAGTAATGGATGATTTTTCCCATCAATCCCATTTTGTGGCTTATGATGAATTCACATTTGCTCTATTCACTTACAGCAATTCTATTGATTACAACAATCTGCTCAGCTTTAAAAACTCACCCTTTTTTTAAATGGACCAAATTAACCATTCATGATCTACTAGGTTAACAATCTTAGGCATGTAATTATTATTGACACGGATCATTATCACATTTACCGTGAGACTTTTCATACTTCATCTTAACCCTCGTAGTTTGAACAAAAATTTTGATAGCATTCACCATTTTTATCGATTTCAATCACACATTTTTCTTTATTACCCCTATCAGAAACTTGTTTTAACGAAGAGGTAATAATCTTATATTTACATATCGTTCCGCGCCGTGGCCAGGATAAGTGGAGGTTCGCCCCATTTATATTCCTAAATCATTTGCTTACGATTTCGGATGATCTCAAACTCATTAATGAGCCAACGGGCAACCGGACACTCTGAAGCTTCTTTATTGAAATTTTGCTTTCTGTAATAAAAACCTTATTATCGGCATATTTATAGAATCCCATAGAACCCGACACGGAATTATTTCTTTCTGATTTATCACAGTCCCTAAATAAAATATCTACAGAAACTTAAACAGTGCACTTACAGGTGGCTTCGGAAATCTCGATCTTCTATCAGTATAATATGTCCACATCATTAACGAATTGCTAATACATTTTCAATAACATCATGTACCCCTTGATTGCTAGGCCTACCCGAATTACTCTACATCCCTACATCTATCGACAATATAGTCACAATGTACTTTACAATGCAAATTAGCTGGGTTTTTGCTATAGGAATAACTGATCAGTTCCCCCATTTTTCAATCACACATCTAGCACCAATTTAAACGCCACAAACCCAACCATACAAATCTCGCTATTGATTGAGCACAAATATTAAATTTCATAATCATCTCTAGCCTGTAATTGGAAACTGCATGGATTTTGATTCTCCAACCAATGCCTACGATATATTCTTAAATAAATTCATGGAAATCTACAACATCCACTTCCCTATTAAAACACATAAGCAGGCCAAGTCACGTCAGTCAATAATTTTTTTTATATTCCACAAATAGCCATGATCACCACACCTTATCGAACTCATCCATCGTAAAGAACTATATAGGAATATAGTCCGACCTACAATTCAAATAAAATAACTTATGTAAATTCCCCGCAATAAACTACAACACTTAGTAGGCGTCCAACAAAAAAAGAATTATGTCACACTGATAAACTAGAGGACTGAAAACACAATTCTAAACCACCTGGAGACTTCTTACGATCCTTGGTCCTTGCTGAGAATGGCTGCCGTGAGGGATATCCTCCGTGCACTTTCCAGGAAAGTCTGATGACCTGGTGGTATTGGGATCAATCCAAACACTTGCCTAAACATTCAAAATACACCACAGCATTAACACACCTTCTTTGAGCATGCTTGTGTGGTAATCAATCACACTAGTGTTAGACTCATCCCTGTTGTATCGTCCCCCACCTTCCAGGGAAATGGTCTCAGATAAGTCAATTCTTAAATAGTTTGATACTTTCCTTAATGAGATTGTTCTTGTTCCCGCTAAAACAACTGCTGGGTGATTTCAACGTGCATGTCGACTTCCCCGCAAAACCGGAGTCGATTCATTGTTTTGAAGATTCTGGCTGCTAATGGTTTTCATCAACATAGCCATGGCCCTACCCATAAAGATGGTCCCAACTCTGGACCTGATCATATCTGGTCTTGAAGATGGCTTAGTTGCTGGGTGGGGCCTCTTGCCTGGATAGGCCTCTGATCCATCGTTTGATTAATTTACGATTAGGCAGGCCAATCACACTCATGAGAACTATTGCACCATCAAAATATAAAGAAATTGAAAGGACTCTTTCTCAAATGACTTTCATCATTGATTGGCAGGCTTGACCTTCATGATGGCGCGTTATGAGGTGGCTTGTAAATTGAGAGTCCCTTTTAATTAGGGTCACTCGTTCCCTGCACCTCCTCACGCGTTCCCGCATTATTAGACCACTATCACCTGGTTTAACAAGAGATTTGATTATGCCAAACGTGAACGTAGACGTTTAGAGAGCAAATGGGTAAAAACTAAGAAATAGTGTCGATCGGATGCATACAATGTACAATCAGCAGTGACTGGTTAAACTCATTCATCATGCTAGGAGGTTTATTACAGAGACCAATTAGAAAATGCTAACACAAAACCATGTTTGTCTACTCTAATGAGGTCTTCTGACCCCAAAACTCAAACACTTCCCTAACTGTAATTCAGCTACTGAACTAAGTATCTCATTTGCCAGGTTTTTTCCGCAGGTCTACAAAATCAGACGGGACTTTGATAATTATCCAGGTCTATCTCGCATGAATGATCCAAGTGGTACAATACTTGATGAGACCGTTCCAATGCATGATTTAATCCAGTCACTGTTAAGATGTAACCAAGGTGATTATGTCAACTCCATCCAAATCATGTTCTTAGACCCCATCCTTGTGTTACTTAGGAGAATGTTGCAACTCTTGCTGAGCCATTAACACTGATCATTACAAGTCTATCCGTCACGGTGTTTTCCCAGCTACGCCGGAAGCTGTGTAACACCCATTCTAAAAAGCCTTCCCTATACAAAGAGGTGCTCAAAACTAGCCCTGTTGTCAATATTAGCTGGGCGTGTCAGAATTCAGGAAAAATAGGGAGTGCCCAGAAAAGGATGCATCTTGTCTCAATGACTTAATAATGAGAATTTCGTCAGCTTACAAAGAACGACACAGCACTGAAACGGCAACTTCTCGTGCAAACCGAGATCCTCAATGCAATTCACAACAGTAAGCATTGCTATTGTGCTGCTAGATCTTTCTGCAACTTTTGATACTGTTGATCATGCCATCTTTTGGATAGTTTACGTGATACTTTCAAATTCAAGGTACGGCCTTACAGTTACTTCGTCTTACCTGGCAGAACCGCTCTTTCGTGTGCGCATTGGGATGCAATTCAAACAAGCATCATCTCCTTTCGGTCTTCCTCAGGTTCTGTGGATCGGCCTCTCTTTTTCATAATGTAACACTATGTATCGCATCAATCATCCGGAAGTACACAATATTGCTTAACACATGTATGCTGATGATGTACAGCTCTATTTGACATTTGACCTAAGATTGATGGTGATGCCAAGCATGCTGTCAAAAGCACTCTCTCTTGTATCGATAAATCAGTGAGTGGATGCGCTGTAACAAACTCAAATTGAATGATGACAAACAGAATTTTTTCATTGGTCTCATGTTCATCCTATTACACAAATCGCATCAAAGATATTACCATCAGTCGGGACAGTGGATGTTCCCCAGTCCTCGGCAATTAGAACCTTGGTGTCGTGTTTGATCAACAATGTCTATGACTGAACAGGTAAAGGTCATCATAAGTCTGTTAAACTTCCCCCTTCGCAATATTTACCGGCTCCGCCGCTTTATCACATTTGAGAATTGTCATCATCTCGTCCGTTCACTGATTTTTATCTCGCATTGACTATCCCAATTCACTTTTGTATGGAATGTGGGCCATAGATCGGAGAAACTTCAGATTTTGCAGAATAGAGCAGCCAGGCTGGTGTTCCAATCTTATAGAAGACCCCAGCCACACCACTCCTTAAAGATCGCCATTGCTACGCAATTAGTGCAGCGCGTTTGTCTTTAACTTTGGCTTCTACTTCCAAGGGCATTCCGGACAATTGCCATCTTACTTTCCGAAATACCTCTCTTTGTATATGTCCTGGCAGGCCAGGATTGCTTCTGTCTGAAGACAAGACGCTCCTCACTGTTCCCGCACAAAAAGGTCTGTGGGTGACAGGCTTTCAGCAATGCGGCGCCTAGCCTATGGAACTCTTTGCCCATCTCTGGTCGCCACTCCAGTCATTGTTACTTTAAAAGTCTAAAATTTCATGTACATTTCCTAAGAGTTGATTGTGTGGCTTAATGTGTTTTTGTTATTGCCTCACATGATATGTAATTATTCAGCTGTTTTCTAGTTTGATGTAAGTACTTATCTCATAGTAATACACAGTATTGTAAAGTGATCGAACCATGTTTTTAGGCTAAATAGTAATTACTCGCTATTTTGTAAAGCGCGTGACCTTGTTTAGAAGGCGCTATATCAAATGCCGTTTGTATTTTATTGTATTATTAACGATATTCTTGGTCGTCAAAGTCGCCTCAACCTCCCTCAATAGTTTTTATTTAAATGATACTTTACATTCAATCCACAAACAATCGCAAACAGCTTCAACTCCTATTTTGCTAATGCCGGACCGAACCTTGCACAATCCCTTCGCTTCTGATACACTTTCTTTCATTTTTTAAGTAGTATGGATCTCCAACACTTCCTTTTTTATATCCGACAGATTCAAATGAATTCATGTCTATTTGTAAAACCTAAAGTGTGGCACAATTGTGGCCTTGACGATATAAATCGGATGTTTGTCAAATTTGTTAATGACCTTCATTGCCATCTCCTATGACCACATTATTAATCTTTCGCTCGCCTCAGGTGCAGTCCCAAATAAACTGAGAATCGCTAGAGTAAACACCGATCTTTAAATCGGGTAACCTCACATATTTTAGTAATTACAGACCAATCTCGCTATACCCATATTTTCACAATTATTGAACTGTTGTTTTACAAAAGACTTTAGATTTCATCATTAAATATAATCTTATGTCAACAATAGTCAAATTTGGATTTCGTCCGGTAGATCATCTTATATTGCTTTTTAAGCCTTGATAAAATTGGTGAGTGTAATTAGACGGTAATCATTGTTTTAGGGATCTTCTTGGACCTTTCAAAGGCATTCGACCCATTGACATGGTATTTTAGTAGCTAAAACTGTTTCATTACGGTGTGCGTTGCAATGGCCTTCGATTGGTTCACTAGTACCTAAGTAGCCGTACCATTTACTTCATACAACAATCAAAATCCACATCTTAATCATATCGTGACTGTGGCTTGCCCCAAGGCTCATCTTGTGCCACTATCTTTTATCAATATATGAACGATATAGCCTCTTCTTCTTCTTTTTTACATATATTCTTTTTTGCTGATTATCGCAATTTTAGTTGC
The DNA here is from genome assembly GCA_023653785.1 of Ophioderma brevispina. NCBI lineage: Eukaryota > Metazoa > Echinodermata > Ophiuroidea > Amphilepidida > Ophiodermatidae > Ophioderma > Ophioderma brevispina. Next base: position 8,572 of record JAMKCH010047147.1, read on the forward strand.
ATGCTAATCAAAATTAAATCACCTTTTAAACACCGTAATACTGAACTGGCCACATTTCTACCTGTTTAAAATCCAATAATAATCCTTACCTAAACAAAACTTAAACCTTGATTAGAATTTAAAACAAGTCATGATAATCAAGGTTTTCCAACGTAAAATTAAAATTGAAAATACTACAATTGCTCAAATTTCTCAACCAAATTCTTAGGTATTATTCGACGACAGTCTATCATGGAAACACCATACGAATCATGTTTGCAATATAATTTCTAAATATACTGGAACTCTATCGCTTACAGTACACTTTATTATCTAAGACGCTTTTTTCACTTTTACAACAGCCTTGTCCGACGACATATCATCCTGCAAATAATTTGGGTGCTAAAAATAACTGCCTTTTGAACAGTATTCATATCAAACAAAGAAATTATTCGCATTAGTTACCAATTCAAATTTTTTTGGACCTACCCCTCCATTATTGTCAAATGCATACACTTACAGTTCAGGAACACGCATAAGTACAAACTTCACGTTGTTATGTCCTCAAATATCATAATAATCTTCTTCCTAAACTTTTCCACAGAACACTATTTGTTAAAACTGATGCCATACACGATTATAACCACTAATAAATAGGCACACGTATCGTCATTTAACTTCAATACAGATTTGGCTAGAAACACAATCAGAAGCCAATGCGGTCCTTTACTATGGAAAATTCGATTTCTTTAACTCTTCGCACTGTCACGAGTCAAGTCATTTAAGTTTAATTATACGGTGAAATTATGGGGCTTTGTACTATTAATTCTTTTTATTCAAGGATGAATTACATTCACACTTCACAACTCTTAGGATGGGTTGGGCTATTCTCGGATGGTTCTGCGGCGGGAAATCACTTTAATTATTGGACAAGTGGCGTGCTTATTGTTATAGTCTATCACCCTGTATATATTACAAATCCTTTTCTCGGTTGTGTCTCTTATTTTTGCCCAATCATGTGTGTGCGGTGCATGGGCGATGCGTGTGCGTTGTGTAGTGTTCGGTGTGCGTGTGTGTGGTGTTGGTGGGTGTTTTCGGTGTGTGGGGGTGTGTGGGTTTGTGGTTGTTTGTGTTTGACAACTTTTATGTCAAAATATTTGATTATTCCTCTTCAAAACTCATTTCTCACTCATTTTAGACTCATGTCTATATTAATATGTTTTTGTCCCAGATATCCTATTTACTATGATTGCCAACACCAATGTGTTGTTTTGCATTGTCTTCGTTAGAGTCTATTCAAACACTTGTTAGATGTCGTCTTTGTCATGCACCTTGTAATTGGTCATTACGGCTAACAAAACAAAAGGTAACGGTGACAATTTACCCCGAGACTCTGCTATGTTTGGTTTACCCACCAGATTATTTGTATTGCTTCTATAATAGATAATCTATATTAGTTAGATTATGTAAGGCTGAATCATGGTAAAATGAAACTGAAACGGAATGTCATGGTTGGACGAGAATGCAGAACGCTAGCCGTAAAATTAGCCGAATACGCGAAAGTACAGTAAATTGCTCAAGATTCACTAATTCTGCCAAATGTTTGGCGATTTTGCAAGATTTTTTTTCGAGGAGTTTGCCTTACTTTACGATGTTTCCCAGTGACATGGGCACTAATTAAGAGGATTAATCTACAAATTGCGTCAATTTTGTTGGAAAGGTATCTTAAAGGATTCGTCTCATCAGTAAGGAACAAACAATACATAGTTGGACCTATCCGTGATGTTCATTCCTTGAGATTATGAGGTGAAAACTGCTGATTAAAAGGTCATTGACTTTTGAAAGTGCCAGCTAACAGGGGCCAAATTGGTTGTCAAATGTTGGTATGAGCATAAGCAATCTGGAAATGTAAAATTTTAACGATTTAGGATCTTCGTTGTTTGGTTTACTTTGGGGAAAGAGACAAGCTGTCTCTAATCCATAAAAAACAGAATTTGAAAAATGATAAGAGCGGGAAACTTACTGTAAAATCAATTTTTCACACGAACTAAAAATATAGATATTGCAAACATACTTTTCTGAAATTGCATCTGCTCATACCAACAACTTATCACCCCAATTTTGTCAAGATCCATATGAATGTGAAAGTGTGGCCCTGTATTAAATGACCAATCAAAAGTTCAATGACCTATCACATTTTTTTAACCTATATATCGTTAACTGAACATCACAATATGACAAAGTATTAATATTTTTTGTCCTTCTGATCGACGAATACATTTGAGGACACTTCTCACTAAATCGAAACTACTTTATATGACGGTTTATTGAATCCAAGATGGCCCGCCAAAGGAACCCCTTGGGACAATGTTTGATTTTGGTAACATCAAAATTCCTTTAAGGATGATGTCGTAAAGTTCTAAAATATGTTAGAATTTAGTTAAGGGGGTGCAGGGATGATGTAATTGTTACACTAAAAATGTTTGTTCCGTGATGAGGGCAATCGCTCCATCGTTTAATGCATTTTCTCAGTACTGACTGTGGGATTTTGCGAGATTCGGTTGATCTTTAGGGCTATATCAAGATTTGAGGTCGGCTTTGTTATCTCGAATATTAACGAAGCGTTATCTCAAGATAACTGAGATAACTCGTCCCTTATCGCGAGATACGGAGGGAAAGGGATACAGACTTAGCTTCCATTACGCGCAAAAAGGCAATGACATGATAGACGAGAAGTTTTCTTCTCCATATTACCTCCAGTTGCCATGATCCCAAGAGTCCTCGAGAAGGTGGCTCAGTCCAATAACTCTCTCCCCTTGGGGCCCTTGTTTTGAGTAACACCAGCGGGGTTCTCCAGATTGTATGGTCTGATAGGGGAAACGATCGGCTGCCAATGCGTGGGCGACCCGGTGGTGGTCCGTCAGTCAACCCAATCGTTCCCAGCATGGCAAGGGCGCAACATCCATTGCTATGTCTCAGACGGGGACGCCCCCACTGTGCTAGGCAAAGCGAATGCATGGTGTGACGATAGAGAGGATAATTCGTTCTGCAACTGTAGGTCAGATTGCGATTTCTTACAGAAATCTTTCAGGGGGCAATAGTGTCCTGACACTGAGAACAATTCAATATCAAAGGTCGTCGCATGGTCCTGCCGCAAGAGACACAAATCGAGCCGCCTGTTACCCTCAGTGCATCCGAGATGCGCCAAGAAATAACCACATGGCTGACTGGTTACTGTAGTCAAAGAAAGTGATGTCCGAGTCATCCTCATCCTGGGTGTCTATAAAGGTCTTCATTCCCTAACCATTTTGACAACGTCGGATGAATTTCGGACTTCCACATTCCCATCGGAGAGCAGAGGTTCGCGTCAAGCAGGTAGTCAGACAGGGAGAGCTTAACTAGGAGCGATATAGTGAGTCTGTGTTAGGATCGGGTGGGGGCTGCGTTGATAACGCGTTAGTTATATCTTCAGCGACTTATGTCCTGATTTGTACCAGTGGTATTCTGTGGCAAAAGTAGTTTTGTGGAAGTATCGCTATAGCTATAGCGAGTATGTATTCTCTCTTAGTCAGATGGCGAACACTCAAGCGGACGATCGGCACTAACTACCTTACCGACCACGATATGACGATTTGTTTCTCCACCCGCAAGAAGGTCCTGGATGGACGGGTGCTGGGGTAAAGAGGAATATTACTATAATGCTTTGGGCCGGTGATTCCGGCGTGAAGTAGGCGTGCCCTCTTCCGGGACTATTTTCGGACAGTCGCCCAAAAGTACAGTGGTAATGGGGTTTCTAATCGATGCCCCAAATGAGATTTAAATTCCCATAGAGCTGACATAGTCAACAGGTTTGATGGCCAATGTATACTAAAAATCCAGGAATATCTACTTTAATTGTTTTCCGGGTTGTGTGGAACATTTTGAGAACTTTATTATGTTAGGTTAAAAGGACTCCATGAATATCTGCCAATCCATTATTCAGTGATTTTAAAACAATTTTAATTTTGCACAAAGAAAGAAAATTCAAGCGTTTCAAATTCTGAATGCGATTATTGTAACTCTTGCCCCTTAATGCTTATTTGTAATTTTATTACTTTTGGGATTCTTTAACCCTCGTCCAACCAAGGGTTTTTGTACTACGCTCACGACCAAGGGGGGGGGGGGGGGGGGGCGGGGGGTTTACACCCCCCTGATTTTTTAGTAATTAACGACCAAACATCGTCTTGTTTGGTATCAGTGTGTAGCTACATAGTCCCTTCTTGTCAAATGAATCGTCAAACATATCGAAGTTTTACAAACATGACGTCATAGTGACGTCATTAAACTAAGAGCTTATTTTACGCATTGCTAAGCAAGCCCACAAATCGAGGGTTTTTCGACCGTTTTTGACCCATTTTAGGCAAGCAAATGGAAATTTAGTGGCAATTAAGGGTTTCAAAGTAAGTATACAATGTGAGTACTTACATAATAAGAAAAAAATACAAGTACTTGCTGTACATAGCAATCATACTTACATAACGTACAATGTTGTGCATTTACACAGTAAAGTGATAGAAGTGGTGACACCCACCCACATACCTTCCGCACTTTGACGGGACGTATGACCCCCATGAGGTTTCTTTGTTGCGGTACCTCCAATTTATTTTTTTTCGCTAAATGACAGCAAAGATTTTGAAAATTACAATTACATAAAAGCCGTAGATTCGTTATTCGTTTGCGTTTTTGTGCGACAGGGGACTCATCCGTTGGGGGGGGGGGGGTGGGTGCGTAAACCAACCCCCCCCTTGGTTGGACGAGGGTTAAGCATCTATGTATATAAGCAATTCAAAAGTTGACAATACACAATTGATGCTGTCTTAATCTTTCAGTTGAAATGAGAAGTCTTTTTAAACTGTAAAATATACATGTAAATTTGACGGAAACCTGTATAGAACCTGTTTTTACGGGATTTTGTTGGCGAATTGCTGCCAGTATTTTCATGTAAAATTACATATTTTTTTTGTGTCAATGTTAGTTACTTAATCGTTATAATTGACAATGTCTAATTTTAATATAAAAAAAGAAAAATTAAAAAAAAAAAAAAAAAATGGCCAACTTTTAAATGAGTCATTATAGGCCTGGAAACCTGAAAATAAAATTTACAGTTTATTTTGCTTTGTGATTTCCAAATACAGTCAAACACAGCTGTCAGGTTGTTTTTTTCAGTATTTTACGTAACACGACTTTTTTGATTGTAATTTGTTAAAGTGTAGGACCTTGGAAGAATACCAGTACCACAACTATAAAATGGGTGTCAGGATAGTGCTAAATTCCAGCCCTCTGCCTACAAAATTAAAGGAAGTGTTCGAGTGAGCGATGAGACCTTAACGCAAAAGGCAGCATGTTTACTCATGACCACCTCTTGATTTAGATTGTAAAGAATATTTTACTCATTTAATAACATTGACTCTTAAAACTATTTTAAGAGTTGGAAACAGTATTTGGAAAACATACATGTTTGAATCCAAGGTTAGATTATCTGATGGTTGGTTGATCCGACATTAAAAAGGGGCATTTCGTATTAAAATGAGACTTGAGAAGCTTCCCAATACATGGCAGCACCGAGTATCAAATTGAAGAAGCTATTGTAATATACGACCTTGTGCACTCACATGACGATCTCTAGCAAACCAGCACAAAGGATAGGATCACATAATGCACCTTTAAGTGCAGTGTTTTAATATTGACATGTTCAAAACCACTCAATCATGAAAAACCTTAAAATACATCTCTGCCATCGTTTAAATTGCATTTTTCTCATACTCTTCTGTGGGATTTTGCGAGATTCGGTGATCTTAGGGCTATATCGAAGATTGATGCTCGCTTTGTGTTTATCTCTAATACGAAGCGTTATCTCAAGATAACTGAGATACCTCCTCCCTTATCTCGAGATAAGGAAGTGAATACACGAATTCGCTTCCATACGCGCAAAAGGCAAGAGCCATGATAGCCGAGAATTTTTTCTTCTCCATATTCCCTCCAGTGCTATGATCCCTAGATTCCTGAGAAAGGTGGCTCAGTCCAAGACCTCTCTCCCATTGGTGGCCAACCTTGTTTTGGTAACACCAACTGTGGTTCATCCAATTGTTTAGGTCTGATAGGGGACCCGGCTCCGGGCTTCCAATGGCGTGTGGGGACCCGGTGGGGTCCGTCATCAAACCCAATCGTTCCAGCCATGTCCCCCGACGCAACATCCATTCTATTTTCAGACGGGACTCTGTCTGCCTTTAGCAAAGCGCATCATGGTGGTGCCGATAGAGAGATCAATTCAGTTTCTGCACCTGTGGTCAGATTGCGGATTCCTTACAGAAATCTTTCAGGGGGCAATAGTGTCCTGGACCAACTTGAGACAACTCATATCAACGTTCGCGCATGTTCCCTGCAGCAAGAGGACACAATCAGCCGCTAGATTACCTCAGTCACCGAGATGCGCACAAGAAACACCATATTTGGCTGACTGGTTCCTGTAGTCAAAGAAAGTGATGTCCGAGCGCAATCCTCATCCTGGGTGTTCTATAAGGTCCTTCTCACTTTCCTAACATGTTGGACAACGTGCGGATGAATTTCGCTTTCCACATTCAATCGGAGAGCGAAGGTCGCCGTCCCAAGCTAGGTAGGTCAGACGGAGCTTAACTATGGAGCGCTAATAGTGAGTTTCTGTGTTAGGAGTCGGTGGGGGTTTGCGGTTGGATACGGTAGTTTATATCTTATATCTTCCGCGACTTATGTCTGATTTGGTCCCGTGGTATCGGCAAAAGTAGGTTGTGGAAGGTATAGCATCTCATAGCGCAGTGTATTCTCCTCTTAGAAGTCATGGCGATAAACTAGCGGTACGATAGCCCCTCCCTACCGTCCACGAAACCCACATCATGACGATTTGTCTTCCTTCCACCCACATGAAGGTCGCTGGAAGGTGCTGGGTAAAGAGGAATGACTATATGCTTTGTTGGTCGGTGATTCCGGCGTGAAAGTAAGTGCCGTGCCCTCTTCCGACTATTTCGGAAGTCGCCACAGTTTACAGTGGTTAATGGGGTTTTTAATCGTGCCCAAATGAGATTAATCCAATATATGTTACCTATCCAACAGTTATGGCAATGTATACTCAAAATCCAGGAATATCTCTTACGTTTTCGGGTTGTGGGGGAACATTTTGAGAACTTATTAGTTATGGAAAGGAATGATATCTGAATCCATTATTCAGTTATTTTAAACAACAATTTTAACATTTTGCACAAAGAAAATTCAAGGTTCAAATCTCTGGCTAACTGCATATTGTAAATTCTTGCCCCTTTAATGCTTATTTGTAATTATTCCTTTGGGATCTTTAACCCTCATCCACCAAGGGTTTTTGTACTACATTCACGACAAGGGGGGGGGGGGGGGGGGGTTACCACCCCCTGATTTTTCGTAATTAAAGAACAAACATCATCTTTGGTATCAGTGTGTAGCTACATATGTCCCTTCTTCAAATGAAGTACAAAACATATCAGGTTTAACAACAGACGTTCATAGTGACGTCATAACTAAAGATCTTATTTACGCAAGTTTGTAGCAAATCGCCAAAAAATCGAGGGTTTTTCGACCGTTTTTGCATTAGCAAGCAAAATTGGACAATTTGGCAATAATGGGTTTCAAAGTAAGTATTAACATTTTATTTTTTTTTTTTTTTTAATATTGTTAGTATTTGCTACAGTAGCATCATACTACAAAAAAGTACATGTTTTGATTTTTACAAAGTAAAGGGTAGGAAGGTGAACAACCACCCCCCCCTACCTTCGACTTGACGGGACGTCCTGACCCCATGAAGGGGTACCTTCAAATTTTTTTTCGCTAAATGATCCGAAAAAAAGGATGAACTTACAATCAAATAAAAGCCTTAAATCGTATTCGTTTGCGTTTTTTTCGGACAGGGGATCATCCGTTGGGGGGGGGGGGTGGGTGGTAACCACCCCCCCCCCTTGGTTGACGAGGGTTAAGCAGCATACTTATATAAGCATTCAAAGTGAATACACAATGATTGCTGTCTTAAATCTTCCAGTTGAAATGATTACGTCCCCTCTTTTTTTAAACTGTAAAATATACAGTAAATTTGAACGGAACCCTGGACTAGAACCTGTATTTTTACGGGACTTTGTTGGCAGAATGCTGCCAGTTTCCTGTAAAATTTTACATATTTTTTCTTGTCATGTATTACTTAATCGTATAATTGAAAAATCATAATTGTGTATAATAAGGTTGATGCTCATTATAATTCGAATTAAGGCTCCACTTTTAAATGGTCATACTATAGGCCTGGAAATGAACATAAAAGTCAGTTATTTGCTGTAGTTCCAAATTACAGTCAAATACTGTCAGTTGTTACAATATTTCGTGTAAATTACGCGTAATTTTTTACAGTGTAGGACCTTGAAATACAAGTACAACAACTATAAAGGGACGTCAGGCTAGTGCTAAATTAACCCTGTACAAAATAAAGGAAGTCTTGGTGAGCGTAGACCTTATACGAAAGAGAGCACTGTTTACTCAGCACCTTTGATTTAGATTTAACAGAATATTGTTCTCATTTAATCAACATTGACTAAACTATTTTAAGAGGTAAACATTATTGGAAACATACTGTTTGAAATCAAAAGTTTAGATATCTGATGGTTGGTGTTCAGACATAAAAGGGCATTTCGTATAAAATGAGACTTGTGAGCTATCCTAATCACATGGCAGACACAGATGTATCAATTGCATCTATTTATACGACCTTGTTTGCACTCACATGACGATCTATAGCAAACCATCACAAAGCTAGGATCACATAATGACCCCTTTAAGTCACGTGTTTAAGCTTGACTGTTCAAAACCCTCGATCTGTAAAACTTAATAACACTGCAACACTTTCTTAACAATTTTTATACCAGCCGCTATATTTCATTATTATGCCGATTTCGTAATTTAACTCAGCGACAAATTTCCGTTGGTAATGAGTCAGTTCCAAAGCCGACATTTCAAATCTCAGCCAATTGTCTATTTTGCCCAATCAGTGTCCAGGTTTAGTCCTTCAAGCCTCGTGCAGCGATAAAGAGATGGAAGGAATGGTAGCACGCTGCTTCGTATCTAACCCTCCCTCCTGTTACTGGTGCCATCGTCGAATAACTGATTCTCTCCGAATAGTTCTAATATAATTGTACTTTTTTCATTCTTTTGCAAATATATACACTAATGTGAAATAATTTTGACCATTAATATGCTGTTTCGTGATCATGATAGTGTTCAAACCTGAATTGGTCCGATGTGAGGTATACACCCTTTCCGTAATTTGTCACAACACTGCAAAAACATTTTTAGAAACGTGGTGCAACTGAGTGTTTAGAGATTTGACATGTCAAATCCCTAACACTTTGGCATCAAATTTTATAAACACCTAATGTCAATCCTAACATGGTTTGATTTTAAACATATTTAGATATAAGGTGTATAGATATTAAACAGATATTTCAAAAAGTGTTAGAAACGTGGTGCAAAGATGTGTTTAGAAAAGTGTTTATTTCTAAGCACTGTTGTTGCATTGAAACTGTGCCTGATGCGGACCTGTTTGTTGGGTTTTTTGGAACGGTCCTCTCCCTTCTTGTGGTTCAAGGAGAAGCACAATGCCTCGCTTTCGTGGTCATTTTAACCCTATGTTAGTTTAACCAAAGATAGGCAGTACGCTGGCCCTGAGATTGTGGAGACCCCCCGTGACCCGTTTTCCCGAACCTTGATGGGCAAACCGTATCAGGCCAGGATGTGGACAATTACGGAGAGTGTATACTTCTTCCAGCTTTAAATGCAGCGTAAAACAGGCTAATGGGTTTGAACTAATGTATGGGACTAAATGACATCCAGGATATAAGGATATAAAATTTGTTTTTTTTTTTTTTTTTTGCGCCTTGGTAAAGCAAATTTCCATAGCATCCCGAGGCCTGGTAAAATGGCGGTAATGGATAATTACATACATCTGGAATTTAATTTCTTATAGGCCTAACGTATTTTATTCTTGTATAATGAAAATTTAGATGTGTTGTGGGTAACACAATTAGGTAATCGAGAAACGGGCGAATGAAGCTTAAAACACACCGTTATAATTAGGTTCCACTTCCTGAGGATATTAGTTCTGAAGAAATATTGTTGTGCTGTCATATTTTACTACTATAGTACAGATTTAGACCTCAGGAGACTTCTTCGGAAAAAGGGCTCAATCGTGCTTTTGCTGAAAAAAAACAATGATAAAAAATATAAAAGATAAAACGAATAAAAGTTTGTATGAAATATGTCGTTACTGTAAGTTTTAACAATTATAAAATATTTAGGAAGTCTCACAAAACCAAGTAGAAGTTTGTTCACTGATAAAAATGGTGTATTGGCAATAACACAGGTCACATTGAAGCCAGTTTTAAGACACATGTCTACAGGGCGTATCAAAAAGAAGTACAACAGTTTTGAAAGGATTTCATGAATGTAAAGTAGGTAGTATTTGGCAGTTTTATTTGATTTCTGTCTATGGTATCTTTCAATCCACAGTCTCAAATCAGTAATGTACGACAATCAATAACGATTTTCTGACTGTTTTTTGTAACCCGAGCACAAATGCGTTTGTGCAAAACAATCATCCCATGGGTTCGAATCATGGGTAGGGTTGGGCACGCCTAGTGGAAGATCAAGGGGAGCGATACCTTCAGATGATCAATGACGATGTAGTTACTGTTCCCTTCATTGAACAGAATTTCCTCGTTTTCAGCTTCAGCGAAATGGCCAATTTCGACGAGCGTGGCGGATGGTGCGCCCTCCCCACAGAAGACGAACTGTGACAGATCACCTTGCTGAGTTATTTGGAGATAGTGTTAGTGACCCTGAACCATCAAATCGCGTGGGCACCACGATCTCCTGATCTGGTTCCGTTAGATTTTTTTCTTGTGGGGACACCTCAAATCCAGAGTTTTTACGACTCCTCGAACAGACCTTAATGAGCTTCAGCGTAAAATCACGGCAGAGGTTCAGTGATATTGTCATAAGGACAGAGCTTAATCGAAGAGCTGTGAACGCCACGCTGAGGAAGGCAGTGTGGCATCAAAGAGGTGGAGAATGGGAGGCATAAGTGTGAGTGTTCGAAGAAATGATTTAACATAATCAAAGTACGGAATACAATGTTTGATTTGATTAACTTGCGCAACAGCATTTGTCTTTGGTTTGCGGAAATAGCCATAATTTTTCATCGATTGTCACACTCCAATGATTTTGTACTCACTGAAAGAAAAAGATATATGGATACTAATTGCTGTAATCAGAAATGCCAAAATACATCAACATTTTTCTTTCTTTTAGGATTGTTTATGAATGTTTACTTCTTTTTGATACGCACTGTGTTAAGTAAGACACAAAGTCACATCTCAATGTAAGACATGTCCAAGTGTCATGTCTGTGGCAAGACATTTAAACAAAGTCATGTCGTCATTGGCTAGGACACTTTAGTTTGTTGTACTATATGTATTTGAAGCCAGTTTTGAGGCAATAAATGCATGGAGGGCATCTCCATGTTAAAATGATTTGTATTTCCACTTGTATTATTTCTCTATGTTGAAAACACGTCGCTTACAAATGCATGTCTTAAATATAGCACCAAGACACCCATTTTTACAGTGCAGACTGTCAAGAGTGACTTCTTAACTCACTGATTACTCAAGAAAAAAAAATTAAAACAAAAATTTAAAACACAAAAACAACAGACAAACATTTTGCAGGTGTGGCAGGGGATATTGTCCTCCGGGCTGACAGTCCGGGGAACAATGGGGAACAATAGGGTAACGATTCAGTTGACTCTTCACCCAACAGGTTTCACGCTTTAGTCCGGTGTCGTCTGTGGAGACCGGACTATGATAGCTGCCAGACTATGATTACTTTCACACCGGTTATGCTTTCCCATATGGTAATAAAGGGACAGGGGGTTCTGAGGATAGGAAACATCTCAAAGCACTATCAACCAATGAAATTGCAGTATTCATGTTACTGAATGATAAAAATTATCTTAATTTGCACTTATTTATTTAGAACACTTATACTGGAAATTGAATGGAAGACCAAATGGAGTTCAGGTTGTTAACAACCCAAAAGTGTTCTTGGAGTTTTAAAAAAGGTCATCGGAAATATTTATTACCAGGTATTTTCTTTTTATAGCAGTATCCTGTCCAAACACTTGGGAAATGTAAAACGTTATGGTTTTCCTGGCCCTAGCATGGGCCTAGTCAACCTAAATATTAATTTTTTGAAACATTTTTATTTTTATGATTTTTATGATGAAACATAATTATTCTTATACATTTATTTGAAAAAGTTTTGGGGACACTATGTTCTAGAACACGTCCGTTTGGACTTTTTTTGTGCACGACAGAAATCTACATCATTTGTTTACCAAATTACAAGGCGTTGTTCGGTGTAGTTCAAATTTGGTAATCATTGAAAAAAACGGCACCTAAAAAACAATAGTGGGGAGCCTTATTACACTACTGTCATAGGGTTCTTAAAGTCAAGATGTAAAATAGGGAGCACATGAGAACTATATACATGTATTACTGTTTCATTTCGAAAAAAAATATTCTTTACCGAAAACACAGGTACCATGTTTTGAAGATGAATCTATAAATTGTTATTTCCGGATTACAAAATGGGTATTATTTCCGGATCGAGAAATTTTAATTCGTTTCCAGATCGAATTATCGACCCGGATGCCATAAAACTAAAATCATCGAGAAAAAATATCTCCCTACCTGGACTCCCTCCCGCTGGTATACAATTGCTGCTGACAAACTTGTCGTAGCTAGGATCAAAACACACTTCCTCTTCGAAGAAAGAAAAATAGGTTGTAATAAGAGATCATTTCTTGCATTTATCGCCACCACACAGGCTTTCCTCGAAAAATGCAATCGGGACTGTCAGGACTGCAAGGATCTGGAATCAATAGTTAAGAAAATGAACAACAATTATAGTCAGAGAGAACGTTATGTGACCGTACAGTTTGAGTCTATATACAATTTTGTAGCTGAAAATGATAGATTAGGGGGTGTAGAATAAGAGCTGCCGGGTGCCACCTGGCATCCTTGGGCGTTTTGAGGAATCCAAGATTGTGTCGCCAATAAATTGATAAGTATTCATTTCAACCCAATTATTATCAAAACTATTGGAGTACTATGGACGTTATAGATTACTATAGGATCCAATGAAACAAGTGTATATGCACTTGTAACATTCAAAGTCCTACTTCAAATTAAAAATGGAAGCACAAATCAATTAATTTTAAAATCACTGCCCATAAACAGAAAATAATGCGATAAAAAAATAGACATGAAGGATTAGGTATGTGTGTTTTTTAAAACGACACAATAAATGTATTCTGAGACTTTTAAAGTGTTAACATGACGTCAAGTCAAAATGGCAGCCAAAAACGTGAATATCTTCAAAAAATACTTGAAACAATTTATAAGTATACAGGTCAAATCGAAATCAAGTTCTATGACATTAGAAAGTACCTTTGGATTCCAACAATGTACAAAATACATTTCAATTGTTTTAAATGCGCAAATCGAAATAAAACTCATATGGCGCAAAGTTGTCAAAATACCATAGGACCATATGCATTTTTTCACATATATTGCACTCAATTTATAATTGACCCATTTTTATTTATCGGGATTACCTGGTATCACTTGGTTATGATCATAGGTACATTTCTAATTCTTTCATAGACACAATAATTTATACTTGAAGGTAATATTTAGATATTTGTGTCAAGTATTTTTTTAAGATATTCACGTTTTTGGCTGCCATATTGATTGGCGTCATGTTACAACTTTAAAAGTTTCAGAAACACATTTATTGTGTCTAACATATATACATTTTTTTGCTGAACGTGATAGATAAGGGTGTGTAGAATTAGAATCTGCCGGGTGCCACCTTGGCACCCTTGGGCGTTTTGAGAAATCCAAGATGGCGTCGCCATAAATGATAATTATCTATTCAACCCTATATTATCAAACTATGGAGTTAATAAATATACTATAGGACCCAATGAACGAGTGCATGACACTTGTAACATTGAGTCATACTTCAAATTCAAAATGGAAGCCAAATCTAATAATTTTAAAATATGGCCTATAACAGCAAATACCTGCGATAAAAAATAAACATGAAGTACTTAAATTATGTTACTCAACTGTACGGTCAGGCCATAACTTGGACCATATCTCTCCGACAATTAGGCCAAGAAAGGAAAAAAAGTTTGCTCACCTTCATTTAGCTCCAAACTCTAAGCGCTATGCGTTTTTGGGTCTATTGTAAAACAATTTTCGAAGTTTCTATGTCTCTCACCTGCGGCTTGTGAAGGGAAAACACAAGGGCAACGCACCGGACAGCGCCGCGAGGTATGAACGGATCTTTTTGCTATGTCTTAAGGTCCGTTCATCATGTTCATTGCTGGCTGCACTGTGCGTTGCGATATGTCAGCAAAGATTTATTTATATTCTATGCCATATAAAGATCACTTTCTGCCGCAACTCAACGCAACTCACTGCAAATCCAGGTAAAATTAATTTAACTTTATTTGCGCTACCCCGGGGGGGGTCTCAAGTTTGGTTAAATTTGGGTGGGGACGTGCCTCCGAGATTTAGGCAGTAGGACCATATCTATACCAATTTGTGAAAAAAGAGACCCATAGCTATACCAAAGATGCACATTTTGGGCTAAATTTAACCCAAATTTGCCATTTTTCCTCTGACATTTGAATCAAATTTGGAAAAGTTTGGCTCCAGATTTAGGAGATTGGATTAATTTTCAAACAATTTAAAAA